>PVJX010038948.1:0-16040 GCA_004027295.1 Dolichotis patagonum
GAGGGAGGGAGAGAAAGAGATCCTTATTGCCAATGGTTGATTCCCATCCACCTAGCTGCCACCTCAACGTGTGACTTTTCTTTCTTCCTTTCTATCTTTTGCCTTAAACTTACAGCAGTCCTCCTGCCTCAGTCTCTCAACTGCTGGGACTACAGGTGTGTGCCATGGCAGGTCCTCTTTCTTTATTGTACTGGGGACTGAACCCAGGGCCTTTGTACTGAGCTACATTCCTGGCCCTTTTATATTTTTTATTTCTATAAATCACTAAGTGCCCATCCTTGGCTTAAATCTGAGATTGTCCTGCCTCAGTCTCCCAGACTGCTGAATTATAATGTGTGCCACCATGCCCAGCTGGACATGTGAATTCTTTTGCCTACCTCTCTTACCCCATGATGGCTATCAAACATGCCTGTGCAACACACACTTCAAGCATGTTTCTAATGATAACGATGAATGCATTTATTTATTTTTTATGTGTCATGGTTTATGTCGGTGACCCCCAGGCCTCATGTATTTGCATTGTGCATTTGTGATTGGTTCATTGTCTAGTGCTTGGATTGGTGGTGTCAGTGCTGCACCCTCCTAGGGGGTGGAGCCAGGATGTGATGTGATGGCAGAAAGAAGGGGTATCTCTCTCTTTTGCCGGTTCCGCCTTGCTGTTTGCAGCTGCCATGAACTGTGCCCTGCCATGCCACCCTGCCTTGGAGCCAACTGAGTATGGACTGAAACCTCCAAAACTGTAAGAAATAAACCTTTCCTTTCCCAACTTTGGGCATCAGGTATTTTGTCTCAGCGATGAGTAAAAAGTAACTAAGACATTATGAATGCATTTATTTTTTATAGATGCATGTATCGAGGGTTTCCAGTGTCTTCACATACTAATTCTCACAAAATCCATGAAGAATGTCCTAACCCTAACCCTAATCCCTAACCCTAATCCTAACGTAGTTCCCTAACCCAAACCATAATCCTCTCTATCCCTAACCCCTCACCCTCTCATCCTAAGCCTATATAGGAGCTCAGATTAACAAAAATCCTGGAAGACAAAATGTTTCTTACATCTTAGTGATGAGAAAAATGAAACTGGCAGAAATTGTGATTCTGAGTTCAGTATAGACAGTGGTAAAGCCAGACAAGGTAATCAGGGAGCAGATTCCTTCGACTATTTTCCCTTTTTCTTTTGACATTTAATGATGATCATTTGCAAACATAGCAGAGTAAAAGGAATAGCACCATGAACTTCAGGTATCAATCACCCAGCTTCCACAGCATTTTGCCATGCTTGTTATGACTTATGTCTAGATGCCCCCCAAAGCCAAGTGCACAGGTAGGCAGGGCTTTTTGGGGTTAAGGGTGTGTTATAACTCATGTGGTTTTGCACCGTTCTGGGTGTGGATATGAAAAGGTCCACTCAGGGTGTGGGTGGCACCACCCAAAAGACTTGTAACCTGAATGGGACGACAGGGAAAGGGAGGCGACTGCTGCTGCTGCGCTTTTCCTCCCTGCTCTGCCATGGACTGTTTCTCCTTTCAGGCACACGCACTTCCGCTCTGCCTGGAAATTTCTGCCACAGTGTGCGCTTAGCCGATGCAGGGCCTGGCCAGAAGGGCCGAGATGCACCCAAGGGTGGCTCTTCAGAACACTGAGAGCTGGAGTCAGGAGATAAACCCCAGTTCCTCAGCCCCCAGCAGAAGCGACAGGTGTGCTGTCTTCCAAGCCAGCACGGGGCGTGCGTGCCGGCATCCACAGCGGTCACCTGGCCCTCCGTAGACCTTGCACTGACATTCTTCCCATGAAAAGCTGTTGGAATGGTCAGTTCCAACCAAATCAGATAATTTTTGTAATCAAGTACCAAAGGAAGCCAGGCAGATATTGATCTAAGTATATTAAACCCATAGATAGGGTATATATCATATATTCCTATGCAATAATACATTATATAAGTGTATATACACAAATATACACACAACTCCTATTTCTTCTGTTACTGAGATTTTTAAATTAGTGTATATTAGTAATAGAGGCTAATGAGATTCTTTTTGGAAATTTTTTATTTGGGTTTTTTTTGAAACGAGGACTTGCTATGTAGCCCAGGCTGTCCTTGAACTTGCAGTGATCCTCCTGCCTCAGCCTCCCGAGTGTTGGTATTACAAGCATGTGCCAGCAGGCCTGGCTCTTTTTTTAAAATATTGGCATACATACAACATATGTTATGATGCTTTTCACTCCATCACCCTCTCACTCCTGCTTGTCCCCTCTCCCCTCCTGCTGAGACATTATACAGAAGACATTGGTTTTCAAGAATAATTTGCTCGTAATGCAAAGCACTTGTATATCAAAGCAGAGAGAGGGAGAGAAAGAGGAGGAGCTGTGACCCTGTGACCCTGTGACCCTGTGACATCAGCGTGACGTATTACTCGTACTGAAAGACACTGCTCACTTATCAAGTTAAAATTGCTTACAAGTGTTTGCTCAGCTTGCAGATCGCCCATTCGAGGACCAAGTTACCTGCGATCCCCGGTCTGTGTGTCTTTCATTTCTCCTTACCACACTTCCCAGGGTCGTTTTGGCCGTAGACCTATGCATTTTAAAGCAAAGAAATTCCAAGTAAAAGAGATGCCAGAATACAGCCGCTGCCTCACCATCTTCCCAGTAGTTTATTTTTGTTTTTAACGGGGGAGGGGGGACATAACATAACGTTCACCGTCTTCCCGCACTAAGTGTGCGTTCACTTCTGTGGCTCCCCGCGGTCGTGTGAGCCTCCTCCGGATGTTTTCAGACCACAGAACCTCAACTCCAAGACGCAGGACCTGCTCTCATGCCCTCTCCCCAGGTCCCAGAAACCTGTGCTGTGCTTTCTGTTCCCGTGACTCTGACAGTGTCACATGAGACACATGGCACCCGCCTTTCTGCGGCCTGCTTAGTTCATTCATTTCTTTCCTCACTATGCAGTTCAGGCTGGCCTTGAACTGGCTATGGGAGCCTAGGCTGGCCTCGAAGTCTTGGTGATCCTCCTGCCTCAGCCTCCTGAGTGCTGGGGTTACGGATGTCCCACCACACCTGGCTCCTAGCTCACTAATTTTACACAAATGGCGTAATTCCCAGCGGAAACAGAGGTGACAGGTGCAGCCTGCTAGGTTCCCACGTTCCTCACCAACTGGCATCTGCTTCACTGACCTCATACCCCTGCAGGGCCCCAACTGTTCTGCAGTGGATGTCAGGGTGCTCTGAATTTCATATCTCTCACAGATAAGAGCTCATTTTGTAAATAAAGTCTTTGTCCTCTTCCTCCTCCTCCATCTTCTCCTTCATCTCCTCCTCCTTTCTTTCTTTCTTCTTCTTCTTTTTTTTTAGCAGATTGAGGCTCACAGAAAAATTGCGGGGAAGAGACAGAGTCCCATGCAAACCCTCCCCCTCTCCACAATCACCTCCCCAGTTGTCACCTTGGAGACCACATCGGTGAGGTGGTTGTATCAGGTGACCCTACACTGGCATCTCACGGTCCCCAGTGCCCAGGTACCCGTCGGGGTTGACTCTTGCCGTGATACATTTATTCATACTGGTCATTTCACTGTCCTGAAACTCCTTCAGGGCTTTTACTTTTAAAACACAATTATGCAGTAGGCACAGTGGCACACACCTATAATCCCAGCACTTGGGAGGCTGAGGCAAAAGGATTAAGTAGGAGACTACTATGGGTTACAGGTGATTTTAAATCCTGCCTGTACTACATAGCAAGACTCTGTCTCGAAACTCGAAAAGCCACAAGAAAGAAAGACAGAAGCACCAAGCATCCTGGTACATGCCTGTAATTCCGGCCCATGGTTGGCTGAGTCAGGAGGATCTCTGTGGGCTGAGGCAGAGGATCGCCATGAGTTCGAGGCTAGCCTGAGCTGCACGGTGAGATCAAGAACAGCCTGAACTGTATAGTGAGGCTCTGTCTCAAAAAAACCTTGACAAATAAAATAAGAAAAGAAAGAAGAAAAGGACAAAATCAAACCACAAATACCACGTCATTGTCACAGTAATCCCTTAGCAATATCAGGTTCATACTTAAACTTCCCTGAAAGCCTTCTAAGATTTTAAATAAATTACTTCAACCCGGATTCAAATTCAGTTCACACACGGCTTTTGGTTGAAGCAGTTCCTAAGCGCTGGCGCTAGGCAGGGAGGTTCTCTCTCTCTGACTCTGTTTGTCTCCATCTAACCCTAGCTATGCAGTGGTCTGGTCTAGCTGGACAGACACAGTCGTCCTCTGTTCTCCACAGAGGATGGGCTCCAGGAGACCCCCTTGGGGACACCAAGGGCAGCGGAGGCCCAACCTTCTTGTGTAAATGGTGTGCTGTTTGTATGGAAGCATTTTACATGTACTTGAAACCATCTCTAGATGACCCCTAATTCTTAACACAGTGCAAATGCTGTGTACTATGCCTTACATGTTCAGTAGCGACAAAGTTTAAAAATAGATTTGCTTGTTTGTTTGAGACGGGGACTCGCTATGTAGTCCAGTCTTGCCTTGAACTCACCAGGTAGCCCAGGCTGGTCTCAAACTCGCAGTGATCCCCCTGCCTCAGCCTCCTGAGTGCTGGGATCATAGGCGTATGTCACCAGGCCTGGCTTCGGTGAATTCTAATGTTGAGGACTGCTATGAGCTCGTGGGTGCAGGAATATTTGATGTTTGACTCCCTGATCCACATCGCGGCTCAGAGGGGGTCGTCTTCAGCCAGGGAGAACACGTCCCCTGGCTCTGTGCCTAACCAGCCCCCAGGGGCTCTGACAGCCTCCCCGCCCGCCGTACGGGAGCCGCCTCGCATGAGCCACCTGGAGCCCTGCTTGCAGCCTGCCCTTCACCCAGGAAGCCCTGGTTCCTACCCAGCTGACCAGGTGCACGGGACTCTCAGGCTGGGCATTAGGGGTGATGTTTCAGTGAAAAAAACTGCATAAATTAGTATAATGTTCTTCCCCCAAAAGATAACTTTTTTAAGTATTGGGGATTGAACCCAGGGCTTTCACACTGAGCTACATCTCCACCCATTTTATTTTATTTATTTTTTTCTTTCTAAGACAGGGTCTTGCCAGGTCACAGAGTTGCCCAGGTTTGGTTCGGCCTTGCAGTCCTCCTGTCTCAGCCTCTCCGAGTGCTGGGGTTCTAAGGGTACACTGCCACACCCAGCCACTATTTCAAAGTATTTCTGTATTTATTTATTAACTTCACGGTGCTGGGCATAAGTCTTCGACCTCATGCACGCTAAGCAAATACTCTACAACTGAGCTACATCTAAAGCCTAAAAGATAGGCTTTAAAAGAAAAAACTACATGAAGATGATAAGGTGGTGGAAAACAGTGAACTGTGTTTTGTTTTATTTTGTTTTGGGACAGAGTCACACTATGTAGTTCAGGCTGACCTTGAACTTGTGGACAACCTTCCTGCCTCAGCTTCCCAAGTGCTGTGATTAGAGCACTATCATGCCTGGTTTGGAAAAGACTGAGTTCTGGAAGTCATTTTAAAAACACATTTCCATTTTGGACGCCCTCACGCCCTGAGCAGATGAGGAAGTGAGTGTCCATCATGTTTCCCACTTTCCCCTCCCATGCTGACCTCTGAGTTAGACGTTTGTCTTATACCGCTGATATTCTATGCTTGTTACCATAATTCTCACAATTCTTTCAGTTATTGCTGCTTGGCAATATGTGTCTATTTTAGAGGGCTCACTGACAGGCTTGTACTACAGTACCCAGCTTCTTCGCACAGTTCTAGGACCTCAGTTGTGTATTTAAATGGGTGCAGCACTCCCTGTTAGTCCTTTCCAACTTCTTTGCTGACTGTTTCATGGTCAGGATTTATTCACCTATCTCTCGGTCTGTGTTCATTATTTAATTGCTCAAAGTTCTCCCTGGTGCTTCCCTATTACACATAATGATGCAATAAACCATTTATGGTATGTGTGCATTTTGGGGGTGGATACATGTGACCTAGATGTTGAATCTCAAAAAGCAAATTGGCTGCATCCAAAAATGAATACAGTGATGCCTTAGTTTGCGAACTTAATTCTCTCCTGATTGTGGCTGCAATTCGGGCTGCCAGATTCGTGGAATGAATCTCGCAACCGAAATCGTAGAGAACGTTGTTTGTGAACCAAGGTGGCACTGTGTGCATATTTTAAAGTTACGTTTTGCCAAATTGCTCTTTAGAAGTGCATGCAACCAGATGCTCGCAGGCCCCTGCCCCTCTGCCAGCAGGGACTGTCCTGGTAGTGTAACTGTGTCAACCTAAGAGCCCGCCCAGAGCAGGTGTCTGGAGACAGAGTCCCTGGGGCAGAGCACAGCTCTGTCATTGATCTTGGTTTTCCAGGTGTCACCTGGTCTTGGTTTTCTTATCAGTAAGTTGGGGACAATAATAGACCCCATGTCACAGAGTTGCTACATTGACAAAATAAGTCCCTTTCTTCAGTGTGGAGCATTTGGAGCAATGCTGTGGATAGTAATAAAAATAACAGACATGGAGATACTGTCTGCAGAAATCAGAATATCACCAGACATGGTGGCACATTCCTGCAATCCCAGCACTCAGGAGGCTGAGGCACGAGGATCAGTGCAAGTTTGAGACTAGCCTGGGCTACCAAGTGAACCCAAGGCCAGCCTGCACTGCATAGAGAGACCCTGTCTCAAACACATACACACAAAAGATCTGTCTTGTGTGTGTGTGTGTGTGTGTGTGTGTGTGTGTCTTTTTCTGAGTGGGGTAGGGCAGGGTCTTGCTGTCTAGGTCAGTCTGGTCCTGAGCTCACTGTGTAACCCAGGCTGGCCTTGAACTCCTGGCAACCCTCCTGCCTCAGTCTCCCGAGTGGTAGGATTACGGATGTGCACCAGTGCCCCCAGTTAGAACATCTAATCTTGAAAGAAAAGCCAAAAAAACAAAAACAAAACAAGCACAAAAAACCCCACAAACCAACACACAGAACATTAAGTAAAACACAGGAACACACAACATTAGACATTAGCTGTCTCTCATAGACATTGGGGGGAGGACAAGGGAGGATGTGGAGCCAGGCTGGACGACAGGGCTGCCATGCAGCTCACAGGGGACATGTCCCCGCGTTCTGTAGCACAGGAGGGTAACTGTAGTTTGCGGTTCTTTATTATCTATCTCAAAATAATGAGGACAGAGGAGTTCTCCAACACAAAGAAATACTGCCTTCCTTGATCTGACCATCACATACTGCATTCGTGTGTCAAAATAGCACACTGCAAATACATGTAATGAGTATGTGTCAGTTAAAATTATAGCTGCATATCTGTGTATGTCTATACCCATCCCACGGCTATGACACTAGCCATGGAATGACATTAGCCCCAGGATGGGTATGATGCATTGCCAAGAGAGAATTCATAGCTGGACGTGGTACCCTTCTGACGGATGCTATGCTGGGGGCAAAGCCCACACCCTGCTCCCAGAAGCCCCCAGCGGCATCTTCGAGTCCAACGGCTGCCGGAGGGGTCAGGGCCACCCGGTCTGTTTCCCTGGGTGGCTGACGTAGGGGAGGACGCCTTCAGTCTGTGGGTAGCGCCCTCCTACTAAAGAGCCAGGGGCTTCCGGGTTATAATTTTGCAGGTGTTGGAAGTGGGGCTCAGGCAGCAGAGTTAGCCCAGGCCCCCCTCAACCCCATTTTAGTGCCTGCTGTGGGCAATGCTGCCTCTCTTAATGACCTCCCGCTGCCCTGGTCTACACCCCATGGAGGCCACCCCACCGCGGGGGAGGGGGACCCTCTGCAAGTATGTTTTTCTATAAAGGCAAACTCGTTAAGGCGCCCGAGGGTTCACTGACGGCAGGGGGGTGACAGGGACGCCCAGAAATCCCGTCCCCCGAACATTCTGTGGGGCTTCTCGTGTGGCCACAGAAATGCACTAAGACATCTCTGGTGGTTGCTTCCGCTTTGGCGCTGTCTCCTGGGGTCTTAAAATGTTAGTTCCGGATCAGTGAGAATACAAAACAAAACAAAACAAAACAAAACCACACAAGCAAAAGGACTAACCAAGAAGAAGAAAAATGCTTTGGGAGGGCCAGAGATGTCACTCACGGGTAGGGTACTTGCCTGACATACATGAAGCCCTGGGTTCGGTCCCCAGCACCATGGAAGAGAAAAGAAAAAGTTGGGAGGTCCACCGGCGAAACACGAGACGGAGTGGACTGCACCCCAGGGCTCCTGGCCACGCTCCGGCATGAAACAGCTGCCAGGTGTTGCCCGGTTGGCAACACCTGGGATTTAGAGATGAGCGGCAGCTGGCATTGCCCCCGTGGCTCTTCCTTTCCCATGGTCTGTGTGGGGCTCGTCTGCCCTGCATGACCAGCCTGGGCCTGACCAGGACTACGCGCCAGCCAGTCAGGACCCAGCCCTTCCACATAACCCACGCGACGTCGAAGCTCCGCCTCCTGCCCTGTCACCCCGTAACCTGTACGGGTCGCAGGTATTGTGAAAGGGACTTGCACAGTTCTATCACTTTTTAAGGTGTGGAGGGTACTGTTAGCCAAACTCCACAGCTGCCTAGGGGTTGGTTACAGCCATATAAACCACAAGTCATCCTCCTGCCTCAGCCTCCTGAGTGCTGAGATGGCAGGGCCTGCCATGCCCGGCGGTGATATTTGAATGTTTTTGACCTACAAAAACAGCAGGTTTATATATAATTCAGTGAAACATATGTACAGCTTTATCCTGAGGTGCAGAGAGGTCAAGTTTCTTACCTAACGTCAAAGAGCTCTCTCGAACCCCTCCTGCCTCAGCCTTCCTCATCGTGATTTACAGGGACACACTGCCACACCCAGTTTAGAATAGTCTTTTTTTTTTAACTTTTTGATCCCTTAACCAACCATTCTCTATCCCTCCTGCCTCTGTTTTACCACTGTTCCACTTCTGCTTCCATGACATCAGCCTTCAGGAAAGCTGAAGGAATGTTTGGCTTTGGCTTGGCCAGAGTGCTGGAAGTCACACCGGAAACACCTTAGTAAGGAAGAAACAAGCTAGAGACAGGACACAGATTTCCCACAGGATGGCGGGGCCTTCGTTGCTTCTATTGCTCTAAGCCAGTCTAAGGACTTCCATGCAGACCTGGCCAAGGTCCTGTGGAAAGCCACATTTTCCAGGCAGTGTTTCACCTCCTGATAATCATTTTATGAGTCCTCTGTTCCGAGTAGGATCCTTGGCAGACACAGGCGGGGCAGGTTCTGTGTAGGTTGGCACAGTCTCTGGCAGCCCTGATTTGGGGCAGAAGTTAAGTGTTGAAAAGATAGGGAAGGATCTCAGAGGGGAGGACAAACAGAAAGTCCATCCCCAAAGAGGGGGAGGCGCCTTCTATGGTCATGTTGGTGACTGAACTCCCATGATTCTGCGCTGTCCCCTCCCAACCAGGATAAATATTTCAAGGGCACTTTTTTTTTTGTCTGTAAATATGCTCTTATTTGGAGGAACATTAAAGGTACGGATTTTTACATTGTTGCTGGGTGTTTTTTGTGACATTCCTTTAACTAGTGCTGCCCTTGGTGAGAAAGTAAACTAGGACAGGTGTTAGTCACTTTCTCCTTGCTGGGACACAGTATTGATGTTCATAATTTAAAGAAGTTATTTTGGCTAATTGTTAGGAGGAGATGGAGTTAGCGCATCAGAGAGACCTGCGCCATGCCTACGAGTGGCAAATGGAAGCAATCCATTGATGCACGGATAAGGAACGTTGAACCCAGATGCAATGGAATTGTTCAACCATTAAAAAAAACCCGATGCGAAGTTTCTGTCCCTTCCCACAACAGGGATGGAAATGCAGATCACCAGGCCCAGAAAGGGGACCTTAGCACTGCGTGAGCTCACTGGGGTATGGGTCTGAGCAAGTGGCTGTCACAGAAGCTGCAAGTAGAATGGCAGTGACCAGAGGCTGGGGACAGGAGGAGGGCGGGCGAAGGGCGGGGCACTGGGCTAGAGTAAGACAGGACCCTCTGCTCTGCCAGGGCACCGCAGGGTGACCGGCTCCTCTCCTCTCCCTTCTCCTCTTCTTTTCCTCTCACATTTTCCTCTTTCCCTTCTCTCCTTCTCCTTCTCCTTCTCCTTCTCCTTCTCCTTCTCCTTCTCCCTGTTCTTCTTCTCTTCCTCCACCTTTCCTTTTTTGGTTATGCTGGGGTCAAATCTAGAGCCTCACACATGTCAGGCAAGTACTCTGCCGCCAGCGACACCCCGGTTCTGGCCATGCCTTTCATTTTTCCTGGCCCCGGGGACTGAATCCAGGGTTTTCACACTGAATTGCATCCCCAGCCTTTTTTTATTTTATTTTTGAAACAGGGTCTTTCTAAGTTGCCCAGGCTGGGATCAAATAGTCAATTCCCCTGCCTCAGCCTCCAGGATTGTAATCCCAGGATGTGACCTGGGATTACAGGTGTGCACCACCATCCATGCAGGTACTTCCCAGATGGTGGCGTGGAACATTTCCACATTCCCTGTACCTCTTCCCTGCATCATGTCTGTAAAGACTGGAAAAGCACCCCCCTTCTCTCTCTTCCTCTTCTTCCTCCTCTTACTGCTTCTGTTCAGTAGCAAGTAAAGAAGGAAATAAAACCCATCATTACATCTAAAACAAAATAATGTGTACATCTCCTGAAGGAGCCCGAGAGAACCCCTTAAAACTAATAGGCCACGTGGCAAGCCTATCAGCTACCCAGAAAATCAGGAACTGTTGTAAATGGATCGGGTGTGACCCTCCAGATCTGTATATACCTGGAGATTTCTCTGTCGATGTATCTCAGGGTTCACAGGCACCTACGCGTAGCCTTTTAGAATAGAGCCAGTGATACACAGACGGCGCTGCAGAATAGACTGCAACACGGAAATCACAAAATTCTGGCACCAGGAATTAAAGCCCGGGCCTCATGATTGCAAGGCAGGCCCGGCACCGCTGAGGTACAGCCCGAGGCCTTAATGTTTGTTTTTCATGCAGTGCCAGGGTGATCCTAGGCCTCCCTCAAATGCTCCTGATTCCCAGACCTGCTCGGAATTTAAATACTTGGTTTTGGGGCATCAAGGACTAAAGGCAGGGCCTTTAAATGAGCTACCTATCTCATGCAAAGTCCCTTTTTATTTTTTATTTTGAGGCAGGTCTTATTAAGTGGCTGGGCTGGGTTTGAACTTGCCACCCTCCTGCCTCAGCCTCCAGAGTGCGGGGATCACAGGCGTGAGCTGCCACACCCAGCACCTTTAAACATGCAAAGCAGGAGCTGGGAGGAGCGGGTCTCAGAAGCCGCCTGTCCAGCGTGTGTGAGGCCCTGGGTTTGATCTCTGGCACTGCAGTAATGACCAACAGCCAAACCCAAGAGCAAATCTTTCCCTTCTTCGTTCCCTTGTCTCCACCACACACTGCAAGGCCAGCAGCAGCAGGGATGTGGTGACCAGGTACTTCCGTCGCTGGCTGTGTTGGTTCTGCACAATCTGCACCTGTAAGGCGGTTTACGTGGGGTGGCACTGGCCTTAGAAGGTTTAAAGACCTTTCCTGGCCAAAAATAATTAGTCACACTCATTAGAGAACAACAGGAAACATAGGAAAGTGTGGAAAACAGAGACACTTGTAATCTTATCATGTAGATGTGCTTACCGGTAATCTTCTGGTGTGTTTATTTCCTGTCTTTTTCCCCCTAATGAAAGAAACACACACATGCGCGCACACACACACACACACACACACACACGTGGTTCTATTGATTACTGAACTTGAGATCCCAAATTCTTTATTGAATTAAATGGTGTTACAGTTCTTTCCCTTCCCTTTCCACAGATCATACTTATTTATTTCCGTATTTCTGAGGTGGCGTCTCACTCTGTTGTAACGGTCACTTAATAAATTATTTTATTAAGAGAGATGAGCGCCGGCCGCGGGCTCCTGTGTCTTCCGGACACGGTGCAGAGCGTGCAGCGCGAAGCTTTGCCCCTGCGACCACACTGCCAGCTGGACAATGTCCTTGTCCCTGTCTTGTAGGTGAGAAGCCAAGTGAGTGGCCAGACCCTAGGCTCCGAATACTCGCTCTTTAACTATGGTAGAGAATATTGACGGTGAATCTTCACTGGAAATTATTTCGAGGAAAGCTAAAGTTGATTTGTCACCAAAGCCTTTTAGGGTTTAAGAAAATTGTACTGTAGCAAATCACTTTGCACACTGGTATTCTGTTAAAAATCATGAATTTAGCCAGGCATGGTGGCGCATGCCGGTAATCCCAGCACTTGGGAGGCTGAGGCAGGAGGATCGTTGTGAGTTGGAGACCAGCCTGGGCTACAAAGTGAGCTCAAGGCCAGCCTGAACTGCATAGCAAGACCTTGTCTCACAAAAAAAAAAAAAATCATGAATTTTTGGAAGTAATATCCATCTTCTTACGACACAGATAATTTATAGAAGTCTTTCTCTTGTTCTTCTTTTCTGGTACTAGAATTAAGCCGAGCGCCTCTGTCCTAAACTGTGTCTTCAGCCTGTCTTCATTTTTTATCTCGAAACAGGGTCTCACGAAGTAGTTAAATTGCCTGAGTTGGGCTCCTATTTGTGATCCTCCTGCGTCAGCCTCCCAGAGTGCTAGGGTGACAGCCTTGTACCACGGCAGCCACGTGGGAGAGTGGGGTTTCCAGGGGCAGCTTCTCCACAAATCCGAAGTGGGACCTGAGCCCCTGCGTGTGCAAGAGGGCCCCAGGTGACACAGGTGCAGTCATTGGCTGAGAAGAACCACGTGTCTCTCAGAGATGCAAATGAGGACAACCGGAACCACCCAGTTTACTTCTGTGCCCAGGGTCCTTCCTGCCACCTGGGCTGAAAGGACCCAAGGTGTGGCTTCACCCCGCATCTGCACCAGGCTGGGGGGGCAGTGCTGGGGGACAGTACGGTGAGATAACACAGATGGACACGTCTGCGCCTGCGTGCAAGGATGGGGGAGGGGAGAGCGTGACAGGAGTCAGCGTTCGGGGAGACACCGACCTTGCGGCCTTGGGAAGTGGCCTTGCCACACTGTCCGTGCCAAGCAGGTCCCTAGGTTCGGCTTATAGTGCAGAGGAGCAGGTTAACCCAGGCTGGGCTCCAAGCGGTCACTGGAGTCACACAGAGGCCCCGCAGCATAACATCACCTCCCGTTTGTCCGTCAGAGAGGAAAATGTCAACTCCCAGCATCATAGGAAATAACGCAGCAATGGCACGCCAAACAACTCTTCATTTTTCCCTTTTTATATTTTGGGTGTTTGAGTCAGGATGTTGCTATGAAGCCCAGGCTGGCCTTGAACTCATGGTGATCCTCCTGCCTCAGCCTCCAGGAAATAGTATTTTACATTCCCAAATTGCAAAGAGATTAAATTTCAAGTGTTCTCACTGCCAACAAGTGCTGAGTATTTGAGGTGATGGGTAATTTAACTAGCTTAACTTAATTATTTCACATTGCATTCCTAAACCATGAAAACATAAAATGTCCCATGAATATGCACAGGCCTAAAATGCCAACACAAAATAACTACATAAAATGTAAACAAGAGAGCTCTGGCAAAGTCCCCCAGATGCCTCACCCTTCCGTCCACTAGAAAAATACCTGAAAGCTTGGGTTTGCTGATGTTCCTTGCCTCTGGCTTTTTTAAATTTTATTTTATTTTTTTATTTTTCAGTACCAGAAACTGAACTTGGGACCTTGTGCTTATCAGGCAGGCACCTATGCTGCTGAGCTATATCCTTGACCTTGGCTTTATTTTTTTAAGACAGTGTCTCACTGCATAGTTCAGGCTGGTCTTAAACTCCCTGGGCTCAAACTCGTGGTGACCCTCCTGCTTCAGCCTCCCAAATGCTGGGATTACAAGTGTGTGTCACCATGCCTGGCTCTTTGGCTAATTGTATGCTTCTTTCTGTTTCCTTCTCTCCCATCTCACTTTTTCTCTCCTGATTTAGAA
Source organism: Dolichotis patagonum (assembly GCA_004027295.1). NCBI lineage: Eukaryota > Metazoa > Chordata > Mammalia > Rodentia > Caviidae > Dolichotis > Dolichotis patagonum. Next base: position 13,938 of record PVJX010038948.1, read on the forward strand.
CGTGGAGGAAGAATAAACATGGAAGAAAATGAGCCTCAGGGCCCAGGGTTTAGCTCAGTGGTGTAGCGCCTGCCTGGCAAGTGTGAGGTCGTGAGTTCCATCCCCGGTACCAATAAATAAATAAATAAATAAAGGAATGAATGAATGAATGAATGAATAAATAAATAAATAAATAAAATGAGCCTCATTCATGCTTAAGGGCGTGCAAACCCTAATTCCATTGGGATTACTTCCTTCACATCAAACTGGCAAAGGAGACGCCCACCGGTTATACTAAGTATTGGGTGGGGGAGCAGGCAACGCAAAGCTGGGGAAGAGTTTGGCAATCCAACTAACACCAACAAGACTATTTATTACTCAGCAGTCTCTAGACAGTTCTCTGCAACGGTACTCACAGAAGTGTGCAGAGCTGCACACAGTGGAGTGCACATTATTTTGGTGACATTATTTATGCATAAAAGTTAGGCTTGAAGCTGGACAGTTGTCCCAAGTGCAGGAGAAACAATGACGTCTATTTGCTGAATTCTGTTCAAAGTCCTGGCAACTGGCAACAAACACACCCTGGTCTCCCCCTTCTCTCTGTGAAACTCCCTGAACGTTTTCACCTTCCCAAGGCTACGTGAAATATGCTGGTTTTTCAAGCAACTGCTAAGGTTTCTCTTTTAGATTTGTATGCAGTTTCTCTCTCAGTCAGAGTGTGTTGCTGTCATTACTCAGGGACTTTCCTCAGTCACAGAGTGTCTCAGCTTGGACCCCAGAGGCAGACCCGATGAGAAGTGGTGAGTGGAGTGTAGCTGGTTTGTTCGCAAGGTGAGCCTAGCAAGTGTCAAGGGGGAAGTGACAAAGTGCATCAGGGTGGGTGGGTACAGGGTCTGGGTGTTGCCGGATGAAGTCACCAGCAGGTATGGGCACAGTGACTGCCAAGGGAACTTGTGTAGGGCACTCCACTGTCAGCCAGAGCCCTGTCCTCATGGGTATGACAGTCCCCTGGGGCACAGACGATAAGCAAACAAAACAAAATCAAGGGATGACAGAGAAATCTTGCACTGACAATAACAGAGTAAAGGAGGAGAAGGCTCATTCCCCAAAGGCAGCAATTCTGCAAAAAATGCACCACCAAAAGGCCTAACACCCAACCAAGCTCAACCGTGGGCAGGAGAAACCTGCAGGTGGCCAAAATTTAAGAGGCTGCAAAGCCAAAACAGGATGCAGTGCTGACAATTTGAGTGGCAACCGGAGAGCGCTTTTGGTGGGACTGAACTGGTGCTGCTTTTACAGAAAATAGTGTAGAGAGTCTTGAGAAAATTAAAAATAGAACTGCCCTCTGACTCCTCTGCTGGGCGTCCACCCGGAGGAAATGGAGTCAGTCCCCTGAAGAGATGCGTACACTTCCTAGTTCACTGTAGCCAAGCAAGGAAAGAGCCAGTGTCCCCTGGCAGATGGAGGGCTATGGAGATCAAGGATGCAGGGCAGTGAGAAGCGACTCTGCCCTCTGCTACCACTTAGGCAGATTTGGAGGGTGTTACACTCAGTGCAATAAATCTGATACAGGAAGACAAATGTGACAGGGTCCTCCTTACATGTGGAATCTAAAAATGTCAAGTGCATTGAAGCAGAGAGGACAGTGGCCATTACCAGGGTCTGGAGGAGAGAGAGACATGTGGAGAAGTTGGACAAAGGGTACAGATTTGCAGCTAGAATATGAAAGTTTCCAAAGACCTAATGTACCAGCATGGTGACCACTGTTCATAAAACTCTATCGTGTATGCAAACCTCACTGAAAGGGTAGGTCTTAGATGTTCTTAACACACACTTGAAGGTAATAATGTGAAGGGATGGACTTGTTAATTTGCTTGATTATAGAAATCACTGTACTGTGGATATTAAAATAACATGCTGTAGACTTAAACAACTTTTATTCAAAGAAATAAAGCAAATTGGCTTAAGGTAGAAAAAGAAAGAAAGACAAAAATGGAAAGTAGAAAGAGAAATAAAGAAAGGAAGGGAAGGGTATGAGCAAGGAGGAGAAGGAGAGAAGGAAGGGGGAGGAAATTAAAATGAAAATAAAAAGAAAAATCAAAATCAAGTGACAGATGGGGACTG
>PVJX010038949.1:0-16020 GCA_004027295.1 Dolichotis patagonum
AAAATGGTAGAAATTATATTTTAAATTTTGGACCAAAAAACAACATACTACTGAATTTCTAAAACTAGCACTAATTTAGATTGATGGATCCTTATCAGTTTGGAAAGGTAAAAACAACATAAATTCATTAAATTATTCTTTTTGTACAGGAAGGAATTCCCCATTTTATTCTTTAAAACTCAGCACTACGCAATTTTTTATGCAAAACATAAGTTCCTATCAAATGTTCTGTTAAACAATGCAAGTAAATCTTGACTTTTCCATTAGAATTTTATAGACAGATATTCTCCCCCCCTGAGAACAGTTTCCTCTTGTCTTCCAACATCACCTTCCTGAACAAAGCACTGTGAACAGGGGCTTGGTCTTTCCTACCCTCCTAGGTGATTCCACCTCTGTGAACATTAGTAAACTGAGGAAATTAACACTTTAATCACGAGTCCAAGTCCAAATTTGCTAAGACATTTAGAGTGTTCCAATATAGATTAATTAAATAAACTATGCAAAACAGATTTTTCATGGAGTAAAATTTCTAATATATTCTCTGAGCATGGAAATAGAATGGCATAGGATCATCAAAACAGGATATGTCATATGCATTTGTGGAATACAGACATGTGCACTGTGAGTGGTAGTTTGTATCATACAGGTTCAATTGGGAACAGAATGCAGATTGAAACGTAAAGGTGAATAGAAGTCTATTCATCTCATTTAATATGCAAAACAAGGAACTGTAATCCTTTCCAAGGTATAGGAAATAACTCAGTGTGTTCTGTGGTTAAATCATTTCTGACTATCTTGGTGGTGATGTCAATGCCTCAGATCCAATGTCCTTATTTTTGAGCAGGAAGAGGTAGAGCCTGAAAAGAGAATTCATGCATGAGTTCAGATTGAAACATGTATATGCAATCTTTGGTTCTTCCATAGTAGTGAAAAATAGAGTGGCTGTGGATACAGTAAATGTGGGAGGGAAGAAGGGATTTACTGACTCAGGACTCAGGGGTTGATTTGGGGGACAGATGGTTCCCATGGATGTGTGACCCACTTTTGTGTTAGTAAAGAATAAGAGCTTTGAAATCACTGGTCCAGGTCATGAAGAGCACAGAGAACACTGAGGAAAGAGAGTAACCACATAACTGGAGTTCCCTGGGACCCCTGGGGACTTTCCAGATTGAACTGCAGAACAGAATCTATGGTCTTTGTGAATTCTTTTTGTTCCTCTCTTAGCCAGTCACACACAAAATACAAATGAGATTTCCCAAAAGAGCAGGGGTCAGCACACAAACACAGAGAAGCCAGCACACTGAAACAGATAGCATTTGTTTGGAGTAAATTAGTGTTTCTGCTATAGAATACTATAGAGATTTTTCTCCAAAATAAAAGAAATGTTCTTGTCTAAAAGATTGAAAATTTGAATCTCAAAGACATACTTTTATTCTAATTTCATTAGAATGTAATTCACCATAACAGACACAGGTAAGCCATCTAAGTGGTCATTAAAGAAGAGATAATAAGAAATATTAGTTTTATTTTTAAAAAGGATTAGTATCTAGCCTTAGAACATTCGAAAACCAGTCAAACATAGTATGACTCAAAGACATTACAATACGCAAAGTAAATCTGGTACAGTAATTTTTTTAGATTAGCTGTGTGACCTCAGATGGGGGTAGAATATACAAAGACCAAACATATGTAAGAGGAGAGAAACTGATTTCCAGGAGATGGAGTGGTAGAGAAACCCAGATGTCCTGACTGAAAATAAGAAAGATATCCAGTACAATTTCTTATGAGTGTTGAGTGGTTGATAATTAGAAACAGAACATTGTGTAAAAGTTTGCCATCATATAAGATTCCATGCACTATCACCAAAAGTAAAACAAAACCCAAGCACAAAGGTGAACACTGGTCAAGAAGGATCTAGTGGAGGTGATATGTAATTTTTGGCAAAAGATTTTCATGTTTGAAAGGCTCGTTAATACCAATCATATCATGATTACACATTTTGATGAGATCTTGCTATCAAGGTGGGGAGAAAGGAGTAGACATGGAAGGAGCAAAGGATTTGCAAGTTCTGGAGTGTCTGAATACAGAAATGATCGATGGTAAGGCATGTCACAAAACTTTGAGGTTTTCATTGAATGGAAAAGTGAAATAAAAGAAATGAATGGAAATGTGAAATCAAAGAAAATACACACTCTCTGAGAAATATTTGTTACCAAAATAAAGAATTTTTGCTTTTCTTTTTGTATACAGGACTCAGTTGAGCTCCCCTATTCACATTGGCAAGATTATATGTTTGATTGGCAGTGGTTTTCAAGAAGTAACCTGTGTGTTGTTGTTACCAAGTACATTCAGTTCTGCACAACACAGTATTCAGAGTTTCGAATGTTAACCAAGTCACAGTGAAGTAGCTTAAGAGTTAATGATTATGTTCCTGAACTTTTGTCTTTGTTTCCTAACTAAACTTTGTGTGTGAAGTGCTGGTGATCAAATCCAAGAGCTTACATGGGTATAGTGAGAGGTCTAACAGTAAGCTACATCTACCAAATGTGGCTAAAACTGTTACAATAAAACAAGGTCTTTTTTTTTTTTGGTACCGGGAATCGAACTCACAACCTTGCACTTGCAAGGTAGGCACTTAAGCCACTGAGCTAAATCCCCGGCCCAACAAGGTCTTTCTAAAGAAAACTGTTGTAGATAAGTGTGATAAAGTATAATGAACTTTAAAAACAATTATTTAAATAATACAGTCAAGGGATTGTACTTAAGGTACAAAACATAAAACTGGATATAACATACATGATTAAAAGATAAAAATCCAAAAGTTTAATGAGGAAGGAGTAATAAAATACTATTAAAGAATCAAAACTCACTTTAATATGTAGTCATTATATATGTATTACATATATGACATACATAGCACGTTGACAAAACTAAATTAAAATTTTAATGGAGACTGCTAAAGAAGCACATTTCATACAGAAAACAAAGAGAAAAAATATAGTAGACACACAAATAGAAATAAAGAAAAGCAGTGATTCAGGAAATCACAATACTCCAAGTGAGAAATCAAATTTTACTATTTTAAAATATTAAATTTTATTTCCTTTAGAAATGGTTTCAATTACAGATGATTATAAAAATCTCTAGCTATTATTTTTTTACCTACCTCTCCAGTAATGCTGGCTGAAAATTTTGCATTGGGCTTTGGCATCGACAAATGCATGTAGTACTGAAGACATCAGAGTAGTATTATTCTCATGAGGTGAGATGTGTGTTCACTTCTTCAACATGGACCTGCACACACGCTGTTCATGAGACATGAGAATAAAGGAGCAAACAGTAGGGAAACAAGTGCTGGTTAAGACAGATGTCTTAACCAGACACCAAGCAGTTTTGTCACAAAGAGAAAACCAAACACTCAAGATGGAAGACAGGGCATAGAATAATACAGAGGCACTGGACAAGGATGCTTTGAGAAGCTCTGGTCTCAGGGGAAGATCCTGATGAGCCGTTGGGTCTATGAATGTGCTGTGTTCACTGCTTGTGACTGTACAGAATGAAAACCATGGAGCCACTGCTCCAGATCATAAGTTCCAAACACAAAACATCATGTGATAATGACAGTGCCACAAAAATGGAGTTTTCATCTTTGTTCGAAATCACAGCTGGACAGTACTGAAAATCTATAGCATTTGTGAGGTTTTCATTGTTCCTTTTGTCACTCACAAGCATAGTAACTCTGTTGTTTAGCAGCATGTGCAGGACCCAGCAAGTGATGGTACAGGGTGCAGTGAACTTTAGGGCTTTCACGTTCAGTACTGCCCACCTGAAGCTCCTGGAGCTGATGGCGATGGCCTGAGAGACACTCAGCAGGCAGGTCGTGCTGAAAGAAACACCTCTAGCCACCCTGTTAACATAGAAAATGAGTTTGCATCCAGCGTTAGTAAGGGAATCTTCCATCCCAAGAGCTGCCATAAACTGTGGGATTCCTTTGGAGAGAAGGAACAAGGAGTTGGACACAGTCTGTTGCTTGACAATCACATCCGTGGATCTGGACCTGTGTCCTCTGCAGTAAGGGCAGAAAATGTGATATAAAAGTGAGAGATTCCACAGGATTCCAATGACAACTGCGAAAAGGAAGAGGATTACTAACTTCAGATCCATAAATGTCATTCTTCTAATATGCAGAATTCATAACCACATTCCAAAACACAGGATTCTGCACAGAGATATAAGTTGTGGTGAAAATATTACATGTAAAATGAATTAAAAACTTTAGCATTTATATTGCTTAATATTTGTTTTCTACTATATATCTTGCAATTTAAATTTTTAAATCTTGAATGCTCCTTTTCATTATTTAGGGTATTAAATGTATGGCTTTGTGCAATTTATAGCTTAACAATTCTAAAATATTTAGGACTCACAATATGATGGGTTAACAATTATGTTTCTGAAGGAAATGCATGTTCAGTAAAGAGAAGTTATATGACTCATATAACTGTTAAACAGTCATTCTGACCTGTGAGCCAAGCTTCAGTGACATTTACTTATTGCTGCACTGTATTATCAAAGTGTTATATGATGGTTATGTTGGATATATGTCATATTGACAGATTTGAAATATTCCTATACAAATATTTGTCATATTTGAAAGATTCCTATAGAAATATTTGACTGTAATTATCCCCATTCAGTGTGAATGCTTTATTTTATACCACAGAATCACTCTAAGGGAATATTCAAAAAGATTTAAAATGAATGACAGCCTAAGGCATCTCTTATACCCAGTTGAAGTTTAATGAACATGGGTCAATGTTATGATGGCAACAAGATTTTGCCAACATCATTTAACATAGAAATTATAATATGATTTGATCCTCTAAGGTAATTTTGTAGTTATGAAATTTAAATTAGAGAAAATAAATTAATCTTTATTAAATAGATTACTATTTTTCTTACTTTTTAAAAATAAAGTAGTAGAATGTCATTAGAGAATGATGATAAGGTACATCATGTATGACATACATGTATGATGGAATTCTGTTTTTATACCACACATTGTGATTGCCTGTAATAATATGGAGACACAAAATAACATGAAAGTTTTTAGACTTGATAAATATAACAATACAGGTTTAAATGAAAAACAATTTCACATTCTTAATTTTTATGCAAAATATCACTTAACTATTAAGTTAACTTTTTATGGAAAGCAATTCTGTATACAACAAAAGAAAATTTGTCCAATGTGACCAACAGACTACACATATTTTCAGAGAGACCTAGAAATAATCGCCATTTATTACCTCAAACACAATAAGAGAAAAATCATTCCAAAACAGAAATTGCCATCTGAGCACATTGCTGATAGAGGGAAAGAAGACATTGGTTTAATATTTTCCAGCACACTCATTATCAAATTCAACCACTGTTACTGAAGCAATCATGCCAGTTTCTGTGTGATGTCTCCATAGCAGTCAGAACACCAGACTGATTTCCTGGGTGGAATCTTGTGTGTCTTCTAAATGAGGTGACATTATGGCTTGGAGCTGTAGTCCCAACTATCTTTCACATGGACAGCAGTTGAGGCTGGTGAGGTCTCAGACTTCTGGTCTGTGTCCACAGCTCAGTCTGGGCTTCAGGAATCATTCTTCCTTCATACATGTCTCTGTCAATACAGAAGAATTTCTTTCCCAGACATCGAGACTTACCAAAATGCAGATTCTGTATCATCTCATCCTCTTCTAACCTCTATTTCACAGAATAGAACAGAAAATACTCACCCCACCCCTACCTGCTTCAGGAGCAGCAGGCCGAGGTGACAGTCATGAACCCTCCTGCTTATGTGGGAGGCAGGTGACCAGACCTCAAGATGTGAGTCATGATTGTGTAATCTCAACTCCCCCTGAAACTCAATTACCACCTCACCTGTAGTTTCCATGACAGTGCATGTTCAGGCACTAGAGACAACTGGAAGAAATAACTAAGAAAACAAATAAGTTCTTTTCAGGTCCCGATTCCCAGACACAACTAGAAGTTTCTGTGAGCATCTCCAACAGAGAGTTTGCGTGCTCTGGAGAGCACTTCCCCAGAAGCTACTGTAGCACAGTCCACAGGGTGCAAGGAGAAAACTTCGGTGTCTGAAAGATGAGGAAAACTCAGTGAAGCCTGTGTATTTCCCCAATTACAGTAGGTACATAAATAAACATATATGTATATGTACTGCCATAAACATATTGGTTTACAACATATATATAGGAATTACGTATCATTAAATATACATAATTATATGCATAGGCTATATACATTTGTGTGTGAAAACATTTAACTACAGTCTTAGTCATTGTAAAGAATGCAACATTGTTAGTGACTGTTTGTGCCATGATTAAAAATATATCCCTAGAACTTACGACTACCTACAAGGAGATGATGTTTATCTGTGCAGTACACCCCAGGTCCTTATTTAATGCCACAGTGAGTAACATTCTACTTCTCTGTGGGAACCTGGTTTATATCCTACATACATATGAGATACTGTAGTATTTTTCCCTTTGTGCCTGGATAATTTGTCTTAATATAAAATATTTGCTGTTTTTCAGTCTCATTCAAAATGATGAGTTGCTATTTTTTTAGGATTGGTAGTTATATTTTTCTCTTTCTCAGTTTGGTCACTTGTTTGATTCCTTCGTTTTTGAGCCAGGTTATCATTATGTAGTTAAGGCTGACACTGAACTCTCTAAGTAACCCAGGCTGGCCTTGAACTCATGGTGATCTGCCAGCTTCAGTTTTGCAAGTGGGAGGATCACAGTCATGCCCGACCACACCAAGATAGGTGGAATAGTTTTTCAATGTATCTTGCTTATTGCATTTTCTTTATTCACTCACCCCTGGTGACCAGTTAATTAGTTTATATTGTCTAAGCATTGTGAACAATGGTACAAGAATCATGGTAGTGTAGCTATCACTTCTATATACTGATTAATTTCCTCTATATACTCAACAGGTATGACAGTGTAAATGATAGCTTTATTTTTAATTCTTTCTGGAATCTTCATCCAGTTTTCTATAATGGCAACAATGATTTACATCCCCCCAACAGTGTCTGAAGATTCACATTTTACCATACTCAATCACCTCTAAAACCAGTCCAACAGGTATGATGTGATATCTCACCAAATTCTGAATTTGTGTTTCTTTATGATCTATGACTTTGAACATTTTTTTCATAAACCAGTTCACCATTTTCTTCTCTGAGAAGTGTCTATTCAGTACTGTGCAAATTGCGTTTTTGGATTGTTTATTAGCAAAATATTATTTACTGTTTATTTTTCTGTTTGATCTTTTTTATTTGTACAAGTTTGCAGAGCATGATTACATTCATTCTGGGGAGTTGTTGGTATATGTGCATTTCTTACAATGATAAACACAGACAAATTGTCATGGAATAATTACAAAATTGATAAAAACAAAAAGATCCACAAGAAGACTGCTGAGGAATTATCAATAGGTGTTTGAGGAAAAAATTGCAGACCAGGTAGGGTGATATACTGAAAGACTGAATGACAAAACTCCCAGTGAAACACACTTTATTCAGAAACAATGGCATTCATTAAAGAAAGAGAATTCTCAGATAATAAATGGCAAATAGATTTTAAGGTGTTTATCCTTGAATTGTAAATATATATATATCAATCACCAGGGATCCGACTCACAAACTTGTGTTTGCCACGCTGGTGCTTATGCCACTGAGCTAAATCCCTGGCCTGAGACTTATACTTTTGAACATTTTCACAAACTGAGTCTATGATATATATTTAACTGAACTGGAAAAAAATATACACCATTACCTTTGTTAAATTTTTTAGAAGACATAATTTTTTAGCAAATTTTATAAAAGTTCTCTTCCCATGTTCAGATGATATCCCTTGTTTTACTCTTCCATTGCATCCCCTGGGGTGCCTCCCTATATCTATTCTTAACTCAGTTGATGGGAACTTTAAACAACTGCCTAAAGTACATAATGAGGTTTTTGTGACAAACTTCTCCCAGTACTGTGGGACCCACATACTTTCCTGCCTGTTACTAAAGGCAGAGGGCTCCATTTTCCCTGCCTCATTCCAGAACATCACCTGTAAAGAGCCAATGGAAAGCAAGCAATTCCACTGAAGGCTCCTGTGGGAGAGGCTCATCACAGACAAGCAACTTCTAATTGTGTGTGGATATTGTAAAATAAGGAAACGTGTAGTATGCATGATTTATGTTCATAGGAAGTAATGACAGTTTCTACATTATAATGAGGCAAAGTCAGAGTATAATCAACACTGATCCTTTGTCCACTCCTCTCCCTTCCCTAAGCACCAACCCCCAGATGCCTGTCAACCTGCTATTCTCATTCTGCTGGCATGAAGGAGACAGAGGAATGTTTCTGTTATTAGTCTGCAGGCGGGCGTCTAGAGGAGATGCAGGAGCAACCTGTACTGGGACTGTGCTATTGTGCAGAGCCTGTGCTTTTTGGGTAGAGTCAGGTGTGCACTGAGACCTGTGGACAGGACAGAGGTGTAGACTGTGGCAGAGCCAGTGGACAGAGACCATGGGACCGCAGTCCCATGCTGCACCTTGAGGACTGTGGACTGGTTCCTAAGCAACCCTTGCTAGTCCTGATTGTTGGAGCTGGGTGCAAACAGTGAGGAGTGTGAGTTCTAAGATGCACAGGACACTAACATGGACATTACTCTGTCCTTCCAGATGCTATAAAAAATCACATAAATATTTTGGTTGTCTTTTCAAATCATATCAGTGCATTTTGTATATATAAATTGTGGCCATGATACACATTGTATCTTGGTTTTTTCTATTCCCTCCCTATCGTCTTTTCACCTCCACACACATCACCTTCCCATCAATGTAGTATTTACCTCCATTTCCAGAAACATCTCTTTTATTTTGCTCTTTAAATTATATATATATATATATATATATATATATATATTTTTTTTTTTCCTCTCACATTGGAGAAGCTAAGTGATATTTAACCTTTGTGATTGCCTTAATTCACTTAGTATCATGACATTATCTAGTTCTGAATAAGACATGATATGTCCATTGAATGAGTAATTTTAACTCTATGAAAAAATAGTTCAAGTCTGTTGGCACTGGGGGTTGCTTTCCTTTTTGAAGATGAAGAAAGTGCATTAAAAACCATGATTTCCTACTTGAGGGTGAAGGCAGGCAAGACTGTATTCTATGAGTTGACTGGTGCTATGTCAATCCTGTAGTACTTCTATCTTACAAGGTGCTATAGACATGTCATTCTCACCTCTCTTTCATTTCAATTTGCTTCATGCATTTGCTCCAATGGCTTTAATTTCCATTTGGCATGGTTGTTTTAATCTTAAAATCTTTTAAAAGTCATACAATATGCAAAGTGTTTAATTGTTAGAAAATAATAAACAGACAATACACTGTTGCTATTATTAAGTTAGTTTGTCCTCTATATATCTTAGCAGTTGAATGTCAGGCACATGTGAAATCCTAGTATTGTATAATCTCACTTTTGTAATTTTCTTGCCATAGTTTTCTTAGTAGGCAATAGCACAAAAATTGAGATGCATGATTTGTTACTTTCAAAAAGTTTCTTCATAAGTAGTCATTCTTGATTAATTAGAAGAAATAAGCAGAAATTTGATCAGATTTTTCATTTATACACTCTTACCTATACAACAAAATGTTCAAAACAATGAATAATTAACATATTTAAATACATGAAATAAAATGAGTGAATATTAAAAAATATATATGCATGATTGTATTATTATAATAACACAAACAGTGAGGTAGTGAAAGAAAGCATAATAATAATAATACTAATTCAGAAACATGGATACTCCTGAATGAAACTGGTTTGTATGTGAATCATGAATGCATCTCAGACTAAAATATCTAGGAGTTTATAAAATCTCAAGTATTTTATGAATCATATAATGGAAGGTGTTGAAGCAGTTATACCATGAAACATAATCATAGCAATAATCGGCATAATGCAAAAACTGTTTGATATACACATGAGACTTAGTCGCTCATTCAATAAATTAAAACCTGCTTTAGAAATAAGCTGCTGGGGAAAGTCATGGTAAGGGGCGAGTCTCATATGTATCTTTACGTGCAATAAAGTAATTCAAATTTCAGAACAAATGTCTCCATTTATCAATGGGAACATTGAACAGAGAAATGGTCTCCATGAATTTTATTTTTTATTTTTAAGATAGTAAAACCCAACAAAAGAAAACACAATAAACCAAATCAAAACAAAATAGAGAAACTGGTACAGAACTTCAAAGCAAGATAATAGAAACTCACAATGGCTACCATAATGTATCTTATCTTCACAATAGTTGCCCTTTCCATCAGACATAGAAAAATCAAACAAAAAAACAGAATAAGTTCAAGCAAAAGAGAACACTGAGTAAAGGAGAACAATATATCAGAAAAAGGAAAGCAGCAAGAACAATAATGGATTTTAAAAAGAAGACAGAATGAAATGCCCCATATTGGCTCTATTGCATACTGTTATCCTCCTAATATGTGCTTAGAACACCAGCTCCAGTCCTGCAATGTCAGCCAAACATTACAAGCATTCAGATGCTTTTTATATCTTAGTTAGTATCTACTCAGCCTATCCTCCAAACCAGCCAGTTGCTTAGCAGGGGAGGGTGAAGTTCTTGATTGGCAGCCCATGTGCTGGTAGCTTTGCAGGAAGCACTACCTAGCGTTGTCTTCCTGTGACCCATGAGGCTTGAACTGCTTCCTGGAAGTGCTAATTGGCTGCTTCTTCTTGATGGGCTTCTCCTAAACACAGTATGGCTTGTGCTGATTCATGGGAGGTGCTATCTGGCTTCCTTCATCCATATTTAACTTGGTAGACTCTTTATTGTTCAGGTGATCATTTGAAGCACAGGGAATTTATCTCTCTCTCTTAAATCAGGACATATTTCTGTACCTCAGTGGGCATCACATAAGATACACAGACTTGATTCTCACATCAAACTGTGGTCCACTCCTTGGTCATTCTCTCTAAATCCCAGAGACTATGACAAGAAGCCCTCTGCATTCTCTGTGTTTAGAGGCCTATTTTCTGCAGTGGTTGTTCTCTGAGTTTTACTGCATTTTCAAGAAGTGTGATGAGGAGAAAGGGTAGAAAGTTTCAGGACTCCCAGTGCAAATGTATCTGAAATATAAGAATGAAAATCTAAGATTGAGACAAGTCTGGGTTTCACTCAAAGGAATTGCCCAAGAATTTGTGTAGGAACTAAGCAACAACACAGGCTAGAATTGAGATTTTTACAGGTTGTTCAAAACAGGATTAATTTATAAAACTATTTCTTCCGTAACTTTATCATTCAACTGTCTACTTTGCTTTGTTGTTTTTAAACTGTTCTTAAAACTTATAAATTATTTCTCAAGTTTTTAGTTCTATCTCTTTACCATTAGAAATAATAATATATCACAATGTTCATACTGTGTGAATTATTATGTATATTGCTATAAAATATTTTGGTTATGAGCTATATTATGTTTTTAAAAATATTCATGTATCTATATCTCTGTCAGTGTATCTATCCATATATTTTAGCAGCTGTTTCTATCTGGTCTTTCATGTTTTTTATCTACTGGCATTGCAATTTTGTATGATACGTGTTTTAATGAAAATTAGTGCACAAAATCCTTAATAAAAACTTCAGTTTCGTTTATATTAATAATGAATGATGAGCTAACATCCATCTTAGAAGATGTGTATTTAGATCTTTAGTATAAGCATTATTTTGTGTATTTAGTGCTGTTGAAAATTAGGTTATATGTAATACAATGTGAGCTATGTGATTTGTTTATTGAGTACCAAGACAACTTTGAGCATAAATTGTCTCTGTGCTCTCCGTGCATAACCATCTTTCCATGGTAGACTATTTGTGTATGTACTCTGTGAACATCTCTTCCTCACTGTCCCTCTGCATGTTTATGTGTTTTTACATGTATGCATGAAAGTCTGTGTGGCTACATTTTACTTCACAATCTACAAACACAGGACAATTGTATCCTACATTTCTCAGGCAGGACTCACAGGCGATTGTTCTCCTTGAAGACTGATTGACTTGAATAAGGTGCAAAGAGAGCTTATCTTAATTTTTTTATCAAATATCTAATTAAACACTGTTTTATTACTCTAAGGTTTGTTGACATTTCTGCTATACCAATTCTGAGATGGTACTTTTTGGAAATCTCTTGTAACAGAAAATGTAAACCAGAGAAAGTTTTGAAAGATATTGGGAGAAAACCAAGAAGAGAAAGAGGTACATAAGTAGATCAAACAGAAGGAAGGATTGAAGGGAGAAGAGAAAAATCAAAAGAAATTGATATAAAGTGAGGCAGAGGAGTAGTCAGAAAAGACTGAGAGTGTGTGGGAACCTGGGGAAGAGCCAGAGAGGAAGACAGCAGATGTGGGCAGAGTGATGAGAGAGGGAAGATTGGAGAGAAAGGGAGCAAAGTGAAATGAGAGTCAGCTCCCTGGAAGCATGAGTGCAGGAAGGAACAGAAAGAGGAGGAAGAAAGGAAAAATGGTATCATCAAAACACACAGTAAAATCTAGAGTAACAAGGAGGAGATCATGCTTGCACACGTGTTTGTGTGCATGTGTGTGTCTTCAGAGAGAAAGGAGTGCTGAATAAAAACAGGAAGAGAAGAAATATTGAAGGATAATGAAAAAAAGGAAAAAAGAAAGAAAAGAGAGAGGAGAGCAGCCACAAGTGAAACAAGGATAGAGAAATATTGAATTCTAAAATTTTGTTGACAGAGAAAGATATAAAAATGAGGAATAACACATTAAAATTTAAAATTAGTGCCAGGGTACAGAGGAGGCATTGGAAAACAGTGTGCAGAAGAAGAGAAAGCAGAAGCCTGGAAGGAAAGAGGGCATGTGAGATAAATGGGGATAAAGTGGCATTCACATAGAAGGTCACCAAAGTGAAAGAACAGGAATGTAGCAAGAGTTTGGGGATGAGAGAGCTGAGAATCATGGAGAGGGAAATATGTCACGGGGAAGAAAATACACAGGGATTCAAGAGAACAAGAGAATAAATCCAAGAGTGACGTCAAATAAAAGGTAAATGAAGCTTACACAGGAGAAAGTATTTAGGGTGAGAAATGATAAAATTTACAAATACTGAAAGCAGTGATAAAAATAGTCCAACAGACAGACTGACTGGGGTGTCACTTTGGGTCACCCAATGGAGAGACCAGATAGTGTTCTTTCTTCTTATTTTGGGTCTGGTGGAACACTAGTATCGAGCAGGGGCCTCCCATTCAAACCTCCAAGGAGACTTTGAGAAAATCTTGAGGGAATCATTTCCCTTCAAAGGAACAGTAGAGAAGTCCCAGCTCCACTTGCCAGGCCCAAGTTGGTGGTCTTAATGACCCATACAGCCATTCCAGGGCAAATGGGAACTGGAAAAGGGCAACACCTAAGCAGGTTTGGAAACAGTGCACACTTATACTAATGAGCCTGACTGACCTCACACATGAAGGCACTGAAGGCTAAGAGAGGGAGGTTTCAATGGGGTTGAAAGCAGAAGTACAGTCTCAGAGTGGTATGTCCACTGGGGACTGTTTCTTACAGTGTGCACCATAGTGAACAGCCATGCATCTTACTGTGCAGTCCTTTCTGGGAGACAGAAGTAAGAGGACCTACTAACAGGAACTGAAGTAACCTGCAGGTTACCTGAGCAACGGTAATTACCAGAAACTGAAGGATACTGGCTGGGGGTATTTTCTGATATAGTACCCCCATTCTCCCTGTTTTAAAGAGAGATGGCACATACAGACTGCACCAGCACCTCTGTGCTATTAATCAAATAGTGCTTCCTATCCATCCTGTAGTAGCAACCAATACACCCATTTATCTTCTATTCTCCTGTCTACTACTCTCTACTCAATCTGACTTTCAAAAGATCCTTTCTTCATCATTCTTTGTGTCCCTCCTCATAGCCTCTCTTTAACTGGATAGACTCTGACAATTGTCAATCCCAACAGCTGACCTGGGCTGCCCTGCCACAAAGGCTGAGAGATCATCCCTACAGTATTCGTTGGACACTTGCCTGTGATTTACTCTTCCACCTGTCTGACTCCCATCTTATACAGTATGCAAATGATCTCCACTTCTAGAACTTCTCTTATAAATCCTTTAAATGGAATGCTTTCCTACTCCTTCAACACTTAGACAGAGAGTGCTGTAATATGTCTGAGTCAGATATTCAAAGTTCTTCTCCATGTCACCTATCTGGGTATTTTTCTACACAAACACACTCCCAGCAGTGTCCAACTAATTTCCCATCCCATGCACAAAGTAGTAACTTCTCTCCTCTTTCAGGGTGGTTCCCTCCATCATTGGGTTCCCAGCTTTCCATTCTGTGTTAAATTTTCTCTCACGGCTGACACAAAATACCCAATGCCAAAAATGATAACTCGAAAGGTTTATTTAGCTCACAGTTTGTGGAGGTTTCAGTACATAATCATTTGGCTCCAAGGGAGGTGGCATGGCACAGGGGCAACACTTCAAGTTGGCAGAAGGCAGCAAAAGCGGCAAGAGCAAAACTGGGTTTGGGGAAGCAAGACATTTTTTTTTATTTTGAAGGCAGTAAAATATAACAGAACAAGACATAACAAAGCCAACCAAGACAATGCAGTCAAATTGGTACAGAACTTCAGAGCAGGATACATGGATAACAGTAATAGGTACCACAATATATCTTATTATCTTCACAGTAGTTTTCCATTCAGTCAGGTATAGCAAAATGAAACCATAAATAGAATATTATATATCTTATCTAAACAGAATATTGAATAGAGCAAAACAATCAGAACAAAGTAAAACAGTGCAAACAATATTTGCCTTCAAAGAGAAGATAAAATGAAATCCCCCTTATTTGCTCTATTGCATACTGTCATCCTCTGACAAATGAATGCTGAGATCTCTGGCCCCAGTTGCTAATTGTGTGGGGGAATGAGATATTTGATTCTCAGCCTGTGTGCCAGTAGGCTCACAGGAGACACTGACTTCTTCACTTTCTGGCTCGTCCACTGCTCGCTCACAACACAGCCACTTACAAGCAAGGAGGGTATGTTGCTTTTTGCTCAGCTCACTAGGTTCCAACATGGCTGGATCTCAGGAGACAATGACTGGTTCTCTTCCTGGCTTGCCCACTGCTCACTTGCACTGTGGCTGCTTACCGGAAAGGAGGCACAGAGCAAGCTTCTATTCCTCCCTTATATTGTAAGCAATCTACAAACACCTAGAGTTGGTTTAGCACTCACACCATCTTCCTTTTCCTCTACTTGCACAGAATGAGGATTTTACAATATTAGGACCCTGGAACCCTGCTGAGTACCTCATTAAACTTTCAAATTGATACAGTGTACCAATCACCACATCCTCCTTATCAAACCCACATAAACATATAAAAGGGGACCAATGGAACCTTTCTATAATAAGAATTTTCTTACTCTTTCTTGTAAACCCTTAAAAGTGCCCTGTAAACAGGTCCCACTGTGGCTTTGCCAGGCGGTATTCAAAGTTTCTTTCTTTATACCATGGAGCATGGCACTTGCACAGTTGATATGTGGCCCGGGACCAATCCTACACCAAGCTGCTCCCATATCCAAACAACTCAATCCCATTGTCAGGTTGGCCAGGCTTCTTGTGAGTGGCTGCTGCAGTGACTTTAATGCTTGCAGTAGCTCCAAAGATTACTAGCCATGCACCACTCATGCTCTACTTCTCCCATAAACTTCAGCCCAGAGACAAACCCTATTGGAGGTTATTGGCCCATTTTACAACAGGTCAGAAAATACACAAGCTAGGTAAAATGTCACATTAATTTTCATTGAATTGTGCCAATGATTGCAATGATTTATCATAAAAATTATAAGGAAGATTTCTTCTCTGTCATTATATTGTTGAAATTCCCCTTT
>PVJX010038950.1:0-16043 GCA_004027295.1 Dolichotis patagonum
GCTCAGATCAATTCCATACTAGGTTGTTTCATGTGAATTCCCTATATGTGACAATATGGACAACTATTTGGAAGAAAACAAGAGTCAATATGATAGAGAGTGAATATCTCTGATTGTCTAGTTTTGAAATTTTTGTCTCTTACATTGCTTTCTTGTGATCTGCTTTGCTCTGTTTTGTTGTGTTTAATTTTACCCTTTTAATATAATTGCATGTATATTTGAGTGGGTAAGATGGATGATCATATTGCTGTTTTTGTCAGATCGTGGAGCAGAGCTGTTAACAGTCTCACTGTTTGAATGTCTACTTTATATGTTTTAACTTTGTAATTTGAACAACTATTTCCAAGAAGTCAGTATGTAATTTGTCAAGTAATAATTTATTAGTTTTTTTTGTTGTTGTTGTTTTCCTTTTTTCCTTGGAATACTGTATTGTTGCTATTCTTTATTCTGTTTTGTTTTTTTTCTCTTTAAATAAAATTATTAAAAAAAATAAAATGTACAACACAGTATTTTTAGCTACAGGTGAGGAGATGCTCTCTGGACTGACTCTTCTTGTTTAACTGAAACTTGAAATCACAGGACCTACATATATTTACCATTGCATTGCCAGCATCTGTTCTCCCTGCACTTGACAGGATTCATGGGGCAAACCCAGGCTTTCTGAAACCTGAGTCTTGTACAACATGGAGGTCTCCTCAAAAGAATGGAAGATAGAATTACAAGTATCAAATTAGGTACAAGTATCAAATTGGAAGGGATCCACGGAAGTGAGAAATCTTGAAGCTTAGGCCTCATTATCTTCAGGGAAAATCCTTCTCTAGGGCTCATTAAATGTTTGTTGAATGAGTGAATAAGCCAAAGGTAGATTTTAAGCATCTAACTCTTCTGGCTTCCTTTCTGGTGGGGAGGAACAGAAGGAAGCTTCAGTCCGGAAGTAGGGTAAGACGATCTGCTCCATTGTGCTCTTGCGTGTAATCAGATATTTATATCTTTGCAATTTAAGGCAGAGGCCGCCTTAGTTTGTGTTTAATGGGAAAAAATAATCAGGTATTGTGGCATTTCACTGAGGGCACTCTGTTAGACAGCACCTGGGGTAGGCTTTCCCTTCTCTATTTTTCAGGTTTCTGCCAGCAGCACATTCTTGTAGAGAATCATCCTTTATCTCTTTATTACTGCAATTCATGTGGGTACAGCAAGTTTTGAGGTGAGGCCACTCATAGCAGGCTTCTTTATCCCAGTTTCGGGAAGTTAACACTGCTCATCTGCATATACTGTGCGCTGTGTGGTAGTCACCACTGTAAACATTTTATAAATGAACATCACTTCTTTGATCATCATAGTCCTTTCAGGAGAGTCTGGTCATTATCTCTATTTTAGGGATGTAAAAATGGAGATACAGAGGGGTCAAGGTGCTTGTCTAAGATTCCAGGAGGTAAGCAAGGGAGCAAGGATTTGAACCTAGGCAGAATGGCACTTACTGTTTGGATGTGTCCTGCCAATCCAATGTTGTAAATTCAATCTTAAAATTCAAAACCATAATGACATTTGGAGGTAGAGACTGAACAGGGTGGATGATCCAGTCATGAATTAATAGGTTATCTGGAGAGCGGGTCTGTTGTATTAAACCCAATTTGGCTGTGTCTCTTGTGTGTGCCTCTCTTACGAGCTGTCTCAGAACTCTGCAGAGACCCACCGGCAAGAAGGTTGACCCTTGATGCCACCCTTGGTTAGGATTCTGCATCTTAATCTGTAGAGTCATGAGCTGAATGAACCTTTATTCTTTATAAATCATTCAACCTGTGATATTCAAGTATAGCTACAGAAAATGGACTAATGTTACAATTTACTTCAGGTAAGAGAGGAGAGCCAACTTTACCCTCTTTCATGAGTGTCTTTACAAAGAATGATAAAAAAAAATACAGTGAATGCTGCTGAGTGCCATCCAATGGGAAGTCAGGCTCAAAAAGACATCATTGTGTGTCCTCATTCATCTTATTCACTGGATCTGGCACTATGTGACTTTTCTGGCTTCAAAATGCTTGTGAAATGTGAATGTTTTGAAATGATTCAGGACATCAAGCAGCTGCAACACCTAAACGGCGACAGCTAAAGACACCTGTTATGGATTGAGAACTGGTGGTCAACTTAACCACAGCTGGATTACATCAGTGTGGTGCTGAGTGGAGATGTTTCACCTGAGGAGGGTTGCCAGCATAAATGAAGACATGGAGAAGGAGAAAGGAGAGCGTTAAGGCATTAAGAGCATTGAGGGCGTTGAGGCATCGTGAGGTCTCCTACAAGTTGCTGTTTGAGCCATTAGGGTCTCTTGGAGAAGCTCTGGTCCTCACATCGAGCATTGCTTCCTGGCTCCGAAGGGGAAGACGTATGCTGTTTGGTCTCCAAGATGAACTCGTCACACTAGCTTCCTGGCATGTACTCGACTATGCTTGTTGTTGGAGGAGCTTGGGGCCTCCGTGTCACTGAGGATGGCTGTGGTACTTTTCAGGACAGCCCTGGTGTTGTTGGGCGTGTGACTTCTCGGCTCCAGCGTAGAACCCTCAATCTATCAGCACAGCTCCTTCACCCTGCTGGCATAGACTTCCTAGTTTCCACCGCTGACCTTTGGGCTTTCCCGGCACGGATCCATAAAAGAACTGGCGTGAGTCCTTCTTGTGGGCTCTAGACCTCCAGCTGGACTCGTGGGAAGCATTGTCATGAACTTTGGGTCTTCATCTGGAGTCATCTGGGACATTGCTGTGGGATTTAGGCCCTTGACTAAATATTCTATGTCTTTGGTGTTGTGGATAGATTTCCTGCTTTTTCTTGTGTTAACTCTGGGTGACCATCATAAAAATAATATTATAAATTCCATGTCCTGATTCTAATTGTTCTGTGTACAACCCCTGACTACAACAACACCCATGGCACAAAACTTCCAGAGCTGTTTCAGAAAGTGGCAAGAACAAAGTAATAAATGTCTCTGAAGTGAGGGGGATTATTTTCAGGGGGACTGATGACAGTGTGCCTTTTACTGTACTAAGTTAAAAATTAAACAGTGATTTCCTATCACACCTGTATGTGCACAGGTGTGTGTGTGTGTGTGTGTGTGTATCATGCAGTCTGCAGGCCTGCATTCTGTGGGGCAGCCCCTCATGTTGGAGGCTGAGGAAAGGCCGATGCTCAGTCTTGAGCCTGAAGTTCATGGCCAGGCAACCAGGCAGGCAGTATTGTGTGTCTCTGTCTTGAGGTAGAATTTCTCTTTTTTGGATAAACCTTGATTTTTGCTCTTAAGGCCTTTAAATGATTGGATGAGTGGAAAGTTCCACCACTGAGGGAAAGTGATCTTCTTGGCTTAAAGTCAGTGATTAGAGACATTAGTCACATCCTCAAAAGGCTTTGCCAGCAATGTCTAAATTGATGTATAGCTAACAAGCTGGAGTCCACAGTCTGGACACATGGATGCATACCATTAACCATGAACCCTGGCTGATCAGGTCTCTGTGTGTTTCAGTTTCCCTGTCTGTTAAGTAGGCAAAACTTTTCTTGCCTTTCAGGTTTCCCACCTATAAAATGGAAATGCAGAGTAGGAGTGCCCCGAGGGGTGAGTGGGAAGATGATTTTCAGAAAGAGTACTCTTGCTGCTTGAAAACTGTAGCCTTTTGTTCCTGGAACTCCTGAGTCATCACAGGAGGAGAATGTGACACCAGGACTTGAAGGTGGTTTCTGGCATGCACTCGACCTATTTATATGACTGTTAGCTCTTTTCCGAGGCCAACTTCTGCCCCAGAAGGGTCAAGGTACAGCCCTCCCAAAGGGATTCTCCAAGCAGACTCATCAACTTAGATTGGGGTCCTTCATAACCCTACAGAAAATTGGAATATATGGTCTTTATCTCAATCTGATGAAAACCATCTATGACAATCTAGCAGCTAACATCATACTACACAATGCTGCAGTGATGCCCTCTTTCTTGCTTTGGATGTCAGGATGGATATCTCAGCTACTTTTCTTTCATTGTTGAGACAAAATATCTGACACCCAAAATGAAAGAAAGAAAAGTTTATTTCTTACAGTTTTGAGGGTTTCAGTCCATACTTAGCTGGCTCCAAGGCAGGATGGAATGGCAAGGCAGCTGTCCATTGCCACCAAAAACAAGTATGAACAAAACAGAAGAGGAAACGCATGCCTTCTTCTCACACTTACACTGTAGGCCAGCTCTACCCCTAGGCGAGTACAGCATTCATACCACCAATCCCAGTGCCGGACAACAAACCAATTAAAAGCGCTATACTCAGTGACGTCCATGATTGCATGAGGCTTGGGGGAAGCCATCCAAGCACAAACCATAACAAGGGGCAAGGCAAGGAGGAGGGTGAGATGAATGATTATGTGTTTTTTGGGTAAGGATATGCACACAGGCACACATATCCATTTGCAAAATGAAGAAAGGCCATGTATCAGAGGGTGATAAAGAAAAGAAATCTTTAAAGCCCTAGATTTGTTGCAAGAGGTCAGATAGAACAAGAGCTTTCTTATTGGTTTTGATATTTACTTGATGTGTGATTTGAACAAGTCAAGGATTCCCTTTGACCTTCAGTCTCTTCATCTGTGAAAGGGGATACAAGAGACTAGTACCTGGTTTTCAGGAACGAGGTGAAGATGATGTCATATACAGCATGCACAGTTCTTTCATTTCTCATCATCTTCCTGTGGCCTGGTGGGCAGTGCTGTCTGATCAGCTGGTCAAGCAGTGGCTCCAGGCTGGATTTGGTCATGACTACCATGTGTTGGCCTTTGGGCCTCCCTGGTATGGCTACTGGCCACCCAGTGGTCAAGTTACTTCTCATTTATCCTGGATCTTCGTGTTTATATTTATTTTTAGCGGGGGAATATGGCAAAGGAAGAGAAGTGCTATTAATGAACATATTATTCAATAATGGGAGATAATAAGCAGCTGCTCTAATTGCATTATGAGCCTGTCATTTGAAGTTCATACTGTGATTCAAGCTCAGGGTTTGAAGTATTTTTAAGTGGGAGCCCAGGTTTTCAAGTACAAGGGGAGAAGAAAAGAACAATTACCTAAAAGTGTTAAAATTAACATCCCTTCATTCTTGGTCTTCTAAAGAGCTTTCTGATTATATATTCTCATGTTTCCATAGGAATGTGATAGTTTCCAATCTAGTGATTAAAAGCTTCCACAAGTAGTTCTTAGTATTAGAAAAAACCAGCTGGACTATTTCTTGAGTATTTGGAAAACTACCATAAGCATTTGCCTTTATCCCATCTGACACTCCTAGTAACTTGAGAGGCAGGCATTATTATGTCCATTTTGCAGGTGGGGTTCACTGAGATTCAGTGGAGTGATTTGTTCTAAGGACAGAGTCAGTGCCAAGGAGTTGCTTTAAAACTAACCTGATTCCAACCCTAACTGTAACCTGCCTGCTGAGGACCAAATTAGGTTAGAGGGGAACAGGGGTACTTTAGATGCCAAGTGGCATCTCTCAGTGGCCCTTTCATAATATCCTTGAAGCTAAATGACTGGTTTAGACCTACATTGGTCTATATACCAGGGTTCTGAGCCCTGACTCCCACTTGTCTGTCCTTGTTTCTGACTGCTTGCTTTGGTCTAGAATTCTGTGTTCACAAAGGGTGTCATCCTCCCACAAGTAAGATAGGAGCTGCTTGTATTTGGCAGTTATGTTTGTTTATAGTCACCTGTTATTTAAGACTATCTGGACTGGCTTTCTAATTAGGGTAGTGATTTAATTTTACAATAAATATATTTAAACTGTTTAGGAGTACATAGATCTAAAAACATATTTAAATATGTACAAGAAGTAGTGGCAGATATAATAACAATAGTTGTAAAGGTTTATTGAGTGCTTAATGTGGACCATGTGTGATTCTTAGCACTTTCTATTCATTAGTTCATTTAATATCTATAGTTATTGAGATTGATTCTATTATTAGCCCCAATTTACACCTGAGGACATGGAAGTGCAGAGGCTTCAGTATCCTGCTCAGGCTGCAGGACCAGTAAGTGGAGGAGCTGGGATTTGAATCAAGACCCCTGGCTCCAGAGCATGTGTGCCTAAGTGCTTGGGCTCCTAGGGGAGGGATAGATGGTGTCTGGGTTATACTGCCTGGACTGTGTAGAGTGACCAGCTTGTCCTGATCTGTCTGAGACATTCTCAGGTGAGAGTCCCATAGAGAAGAGCTCTCAATTCTCTGGCAAACCGGGACAGTGAATGACTCTAGCCGTGTCTTCAGTCTTCAGGTTCTTCTGGGACTGTGTCACTGCATATGCTGAGGACATGAGCCAAGCATATGTAACCAACCCAAACATTTCAGATCTGTAGGGACTGTGAGGAGTAAATATACACATCTTCTAAAGACACCATAACACCCAGAAACACTTGCTCAAAAATAACTGAGTAAGTGTCTGATCATGTCTATGTAACTAAGAGTGACACTTGCCTTACCCACATAAATAACGGAGTGAAAATGTCCCACAGCTTATATATAGCAGAACAGCAAGTGTCATGTCAAAAATATTACATCCTGGCACACTGGCATATGTCATGGGAAGGGAAGAGACCCTGTTGGTGCATCTGAAATAGCAGTAATGCCAATAATCACAGGATGACAATGACGACCAAAAAGATGATGAGGATAATAATGATAGGATGTAGTGTGCACACACTTCGATCCAATACACTGCCTAGCACTTTATGTGCATTATTTTAATTAATCCTTATGTAGTCTTCATCAGGTTATTACTATTATTATCTCCATTTTTCAGATGAGGAAACAGAGGCACAGAAAGAGTCCAGAAATTGCCAGTTCATAGATCCAGGAAGCTAGGAAGCAGATTCCTAATCAGGCAGCCTTTCTTTCTGAACCCCAGGAAAAGACACAACCTAATAGTGAGCTGGAAGTGTGTAGTAAGAACAGAGGTCAGGATGGCCATAGCTCCCAGACCCGTGTCTCTCCACCTCTGCACCTTTACCAGTTCCTGATAGGCTCAAACTCAGCATGTGTGGCCAATGGGATTATTGGATATACTTGACTCTTCTTTCTAATTTGCATTCTTGGCTCTCCTGGCTTTTACTGACTGTTTATATTTTTTTCTCTCCCTTGGGCTCTGCCCGAGGTTCAGGACACACCTGTGCCAATTATGCAGAAGGAGAGACATTTCTATATATATCTCACAAGGCAGGGAATGTGGGACAGGGTTCTCTTCTGTTAAATCACTGTGACGTCACACATGGATGCGTCTCCATGCCTGCTGTAGTTGTACCTTCTCTGTAGCTCTCCCACTGGAGAAGCCTAATCAGAATGCAGGGAGTGAAACCAATATTTCACAGGAATAACCTTGAGTCTACTCATACATATATTTGCAACATTTGACACTTTATTATTAGCAACAGATTACTTGGTAATACACCTCACAATTGCTTGTAACACACCATACCTGGGGCTGAGAAGTGCTAGCAGAACGTGGGCCATGGAAGAGGAGGGTGTGTGTGTGTGTGTGGGTGTGTGTGAATTAGAGCAAGGGTCCAGAATTTCACTGCTCTCTTCCCTCAGGGCCTTGTAGTGACTTCCTGAGTACATGCCATTTCAATCAGCCCTATCACATATGTCTAGAGATTCTACAGCATTTAAGGCCAAGTCCTCTAGAGCTAGTTTAGGGGTCCACGGTTTGCTGCCAGTTCAGCCTCTTTCTTGGCAGGTCTCTCCAGAAAATACTTTTGGGCTGCAGCCCCAAGAAGGTCTTTGCCAGCTGTCAAGAACCTTGGGACTCAGACTAGCCAGGGACAGACAGGACCATGATACCTTTGTGCTATGCTGGTCTCAAACCTGAGTGCTTCAAAAGTGCCATCCCACTGCATCCTCCAGAGCAAGGAGGTGCTATTGTCCCCTCAACACAAGAGGAGGTCCAAGCCATGGTGGCCTGCTGTAGTGGGTTGATTTGTGCCCTGTCCCCCAAAATTATATTTGTATCCTCACCCCTAGAGCTGGGCACGTGAGCTATTTGGAAATAATGGTCTTTGCTGATCTAATCAAGTTAAGATGGGGAGTCATATTGAATTAGGGGAGACGCTGATCTTACAACTGGTGTCATTGTAAGAGGGAGGACAGAGATTTGGATGAGGTCCTGACTTATGAACAAGTTCCATTCCAGGAGAACTTTTGTGAGTTGGATTCATTCGTAAGTCCGACAAAGTGAGTCTTATACACCTTTGACACAAATATAGAATGTAAAGCACTAAAAAAACAAACACACACAAATACTGTAAATAAATGAGTTTTGCTTTTGCAGTTACCTTAAAATGGTGCTATGGTTACCTTAAAATGGTGCTACCTTAAAATGGTGCTACAACTGGCATGTAGGGGACTGCGTGGAGTGAACCAACAAGAAGAGATTAACTAACTGGAGGAGGGAGATAGGGTAGAGTCAGAGGTCCTACTGAGGCATCACTGGATCACTTTTTCAAGAGGGTAGACCAAATTGAGTCCATCAAAAAACCTGTGCCTTTAACATCAGTCATGAATGAAATTCCATCTCGCCCTCCATCTCCTATTGCAGATGATCCTTTAGCTCTGCCATCTCTCTCCACCCTTCCCTCCTCCAGTTAGTAGCTATCATACTGCACAGAAAACACACAGCAGCACAACTGCGACAATGTCTGGCAGACATATGAGCCATTTCCAGGATTTTTTTGCATCTATAAATGTTGGTATAGCGAGGTCCATTCCTACAACTCAAATGTTCGTAAATCGGGCACTTACTGCATAAAGACACAAACCCACAGAGAGAAGGCCATGTGAGGATGGGGGCAGATATCAGAGTGATGTAGGCATTAAGCTAAGGAGTGCTACGGTCTTCCAGAGTCATGAGAAGCCAGGAAAGAGGCTAGGAAAGAGCCAGGAAAGGAATAGCTACAGGGCCTCCTGAAGGAACCAAATCTGCCTGTACCTTGAACTTAGACTTCTAGCCCCTTGAATTGTGCAAGAAAAAGTTTATATTTGTCTCAAGCCACCTGGCTTAGGGTCCTTTGTAGTGGATAGCAAGGCTAGGAGATGAATTCACCCTCCTGAGGTCACAGGACTTACATAGTGTCATGATGAGACCAGACCCAGGCGGTTGAATCTCAGTCAGACCCTTCCATGGTCCACACTGGGAGACCATGTACATCTGTGCAGCCTCTGAAATAGGAGGCTTATCAGGACTCTGGAGAGTCTTAGGGGCCTTTCAAATCCTTCCCTTTGCAATCCTGTCTGTTGTGGGCTGTGCTAACCCAGTTGTCCTGGGAACGTGGGCAGACAGGGACCGATCTTGCCTGTTAACACTGTGTTCTGAGGTCCTTAATTAATACAATCAAGGACCACACAGAGATTTATCAAATCTGTGCCTGACTCAAGGGTGGGCAGGAGTCATTAGTGCCTCAGTGGGGAATGGGGTGCCCATGGCCCCTGGGGTCAGGACAGCCAGATGGTAACATTTTTTTGTTTTGTTTTGTTTTTTTTTTTTTGGTACTGGGGATCGAACTCACGACCTCGCACTTGCCAGGCAGGCGCTTAAGCCACTGAGCTAAATCCCCAGCCCTCCAGATGGTAACAAGAAGGATGAAGAGTCATCCTTTCAACCCAGGCATCAAGGGCTCACTTTGTGCGATACCTAGTGCTGGGCCTCTAGGAACAAGAAGTAAGGGACACTGAGGGGTCTTGGAGAATAAGTATCAGGCACTCTTGTGAAGAGTTGGGGAAACAGGCATGAAAAATATTTTATTGTGTCTTACTATGTGCTGGGCACTGCTCTAAATGTAGTGACTCACTGAACACTCTAATCAGCCACTGGAAAAGGAGGTATTGTGGCTTATGCTTTTCAGATGGGGAAACTGAGGCACAGAGAGGGTAAATTCATGCTGGGTATGTGCAGACCACCTGATCACAGTCTCTGCTTCTCACCTACACTCTGCTACAGAGAAGGAAAGGAAAAGTCATTCTGTTCTTTGGGCCTGGGAGTTACCACTCAATCCAGGCCCTTGAGAGTTAGAAGCACCCCGTAGAGGAAGGGTGGAGGGAACAGAGTATAGAAGGTATAGAGGTGAGAGAGAGCATTGTGGAACAGTGCTGTGGGCCGAATTGTCCCCTAAAATTCCTATGTGGAGTCCTAACTCCCATTCTTCAGACTGTGGTTTACTTGGAGAGACAGTTCTCACAGACTGACTTAAGACAAGGTCAGACCAAAGCCAGGCATGCCCCTTACCCAACATATCTTATGTCCTAATGAAAAAGGGAAATCTGGACACGGAGCCATAAGAGTAGCATGTAAGGGTGAAGGCCAAGATCAGAGCTCTGCTTTGACGTGTCAAGGAGCATCAAAGATGGCCCAAGACCCACCTACAGCCAGGAGAGAGCTGTGGGACAGACGGTTCCTCACAGCTTGCGGAAGGAGCCTCCCTGCCAACAGCCTGATCTTGGACTTCTGGTTTCAGGCTTTGGGAGAATACATGTCTGTTGTTGAGACATCAAGAGCCCCAGGAAAGTGCACAGTGTCCTGAGGTAGTTTGGAAGACTGGGGTGTAGATTGGGGTGGGGCATCTCAAGGACACATGGAGAGAGTTAAGAGTCTTGCATAAAATTAAAAACAGCAACTACCCAATCATGGATGGGAGAGTTATGGGGTAGGAGAATCTGCAGGAGGGAATCCAGGACCTTGGGATCAGATCCTAACTCTGCTTTGTGACCTTCAGCTGGTTATGTGCCCTCTGAGTTTCAGGGATCCATGCTTCCAAAAACCACCATATTATCAAGTTAGAATCTTATTCATGAGGTTCGTTTTATAGCATAAAATGCTATAACTGATCAGGAACATGGAAGCAAGCAGAACTCTATTATATATTTTTGCAGACGTATGCTAGGAATGTAAAGCGGGACACTTACTATAAAAACTGCAAGGTGATTTTTGCCTTTGGGGCATCATTTTTTCTTCCATGGGTAAGATGGGCTGAGGCATCAAAAATCAGGAATCCAAAGACACAAGGGTGACAGAACTGTCTTCCATCCCTGGTGACTCACGTGGGTCTGGCCAGCAAAGTCAATGCATTCTGTGTTCAAGGAGTCCTTCCAGTACCATTCAGAATTAGGGTCACCTGCCTGGAAAATATGAACATCACCCTGACATTTTTGAATGCCACAAAAGTTTTTGAATGGCAAGAGCTGGAGGTGGCACTGTTTCCATGGTGATAGAGAAGCCAGTGTCAGCAAAGAAGGCGTGAGGAGTGTAGCATGCACATTTGGAGTTTGAACTTGGGGCTCCCATCTGCGAAGACAGTGCACCTGAGAGAGAGAGAGAGAGAGAGAGAGAGAGAGAGAGAGACAGAGACAGAGACAGAGAGAAAGAGATTGATTTCTCATTTCAAGTGTGCAAATCAGAGGCCGTTTTCCCCTCAGGACCGCATGTGATGAACACTAGTGTCTTTGTATATGTACATGTGTTTATGTGTGTATGTGTCCTTGAGTATTTGTGTATCTCTTGGTGTATAGGCTGTGCATATCTGTGACATGCATATGCCTTTGTATAGATATGTGTATATTAATGTGCATACCTGTGCACATCTCTGTGTGTACATGTATGTAAGTATTTTTGGTCTGTATGTATGTAGATATGTGTGCCTGCACATATCTACATGTGAATTTCTTGTGTTCATATATATGTGTCCATATGTGCACACATATTTGTGTTCTGTTAAATAGCTTTGTATGTACATCTATCTATCTGCATCTGCTTTGGTGTGTACATGTGTATATGGATGTAATCGTGTTTGTGTGTGCATACCTGTATGGATGTGCACCTATGAATATTTGTATGCATGTTTATACTTGTGTATTTATATAAATACTGTGTATGTACTGTGCAAATACTGTCTCCATGTACCTTTGTGTGTGCGTATGTGCTGTGTGTCCTGTCTGCAGATGAGTGTGTCAACTGTAACTCTGGTGGAAGAGAAAGGGAGATGTGACTTCTAGAGGGAAAGTGTAGGCCAGACGTGTTGCACACTTCTGTAATCCCAACACTTGGGAGTGAGTTCGAGGCCAGCCTAGGCTACATAGCAAGTTCATGGCCAGAGTGAACTATGCAATGAAATGTAATCTCAAAAACAAACACAACAGCAACAAAACAAGCAAACAAAAAACAAGAAGGAAATTTGATTCTGGCTTGGGTCAGTAAAGTAGAAAACAGGTGATAAAGAAGCATCTTTTCTCTGGCTCTGGGTTCAAGTCCAGCGCTGTCCTTGAAGAGTGATGTCAAGACGCTGTGATGGAAGGTGAAAGGAGAGGACGGAAGGTGGAAGTCTGTGGCCAATGGTATCAGATGCCATTTGCTGGACTTCGCCCTTGTCAAGCTGGCTTTTTCTCTGTCTCTTCCATGGCCCCCTCCATCCTTCTGGTAACAGTGCATAGGGAGCACCCTCCCCTGTCCTGTTCTAAGCAGCAGGCACATTACCCATGCCTGGTCATGAGGCTCTGACTCCTTTGGCCAGTGATTGGGCAGAAAGAGTGCATGACCTTTCACCAGGGAAGAGCCACCTTATGTAAACTGGTGTAATTAGCTGTGAAGATGATGTCCAAGCCTTGAGTTGTCAAGGCCACATTTTCTATGTGGGAAGAGGTTGTGTCTGAACACAGCTAGGATTAAGGAAAGGAGAATAAAAAAAGGAGAGACAGTGTTCTGATGATTCACCTCACGTGTCACCTTAGATCCAGCCTTACTGGAATCCAGTGCACCATTATAGCACATCAAATGTGAAATAATAGAACAAACTCAGGTTGTCATTCAAGCAAAAAGAAGGCTTGGTCTGTGCATGCATGTGTTCATGTGATGTATGGGGTGGGAGGCATGCAGGTTGTTGTATTAAATAGATGTCAAGATGACCATGATGCAAGTCTGTGATCTCAGCACTGAGGCAGGAGGATCTCCATAAGTTTGAGGCCAGCCTGGGCTCCATAGTGAGTTCAAGGCCAGCTTGAACTGCATAGAAAGACCCTGTCTCAAGACAAGCAAACAAACAAATAAACTGTTGATGTCAGCAGAAATTCCTTGCGATTGAAACAGAAGGTCTCTGGGGGCTGTAACCAGGACTCAAGGGTGGGAAGTCCTGTGAAGTACATTTTGACTTCTAAGGAGAAGTCAAAGAGAAGTGCCTCAAAAGAGAAGTGCCTCAAAAGAGAAGGGTTACATCAAGCCAGGTGTCCCTATAGCTAGAGGACATCAATGGGGGAGAGCAGCCAGGGAAGGGTTGTTAAAACTTTTCTGGAAAGTGAAATAAACTGATTAAAACAGGTAAGTGAGGAAGTGTATAATTCATGCAGTCAGGAAGAATTCACAGATAGTTCCCCGAATTGAAGGAGGTGCTACAGGGCCCACTGCTTTTGAGGATGGAACCAGGGTTGTCTTCTCTTCCTTGCCTGACTCCATTTTCCATTATCCTCATGGTGGCAAAGATGGTTGCCATTCCTCTGGACCTCACACCCCTCCTCCTCTAACCCTGGCTGCAAGAGAGCACCCCAGGGAAGGACTATGACGGGCTTTGCTGGAGTCATATGCCCATCTTTGGAGCAATCACTGAGTGTGATTGGCCGTGTCTGGCCATAGTCATATGTCCATTTCAGTGGCTGGGAGTAGAAATTGCTGGAAATCACAAGAATGTGAATGGGGAAAATGTGCTGGGCTTCTGAAAACATTAGTCCCCATGATGCACTGTGGATAATGTAGGAAGGCTCCAACATGAAGTGGCAAGATGAATGAAACACTTCTGAGGTATTTGGGCACACAGTAGGGATGTTTAAAGCACATATTGAAGGAATGTGCAAAGATTTATTATGATTCTACTCTATCTTATTTATATCCTGGGGTTGACCTCGTGACCCAGGGTTTGTCTCTGATCAGCAAAGAAGACAGATGGCCCGAGTGTTGGAGTCATCACATGTGGACGTGCCCTTGGGTTACTTCCTATTTCTCAGATAAAGCACCCCTCAGAGAAAGCACTTCCATGCTGGAACACTATGGTAGGAATTTAGAAGTAACTAGGTGGTCACTGAATCATTTTTTCTTATGCTAGCTATTTCTTGAACCTTCCCCAAGTATCTCACTAGTCCAAGTTATGTGAGAAGAAAATTATAATGAGGGATATTTGGAGAGCAGAAGCATTGATTGACTTCCTTGGAATTCTTGAAGGAGGTTATTGGAGTTGCAATGGCCATTCAGGGAGAGGAGATGACTGTAAAAATATTTCACCAAGACTCACCGAGAAGATTGCCTTTTGCAGGTTTCCTGTTTTGAAGAAAACCCTGCCATCCATGGAGCTTGGGGTTCTCTGCTCTTGCCCTTTGTCTGACATATCACAGTTTGGTAGTCCCACTGCAGCTCTGAGGTGGTTCCACATCCCCTCTGAGGCTCACAGGAGTTTAACTGCCATTGTAAAATGAGTGTGAGGTGATTAGGTTCAGGGATCCCTCCTTACAAAGGGATTAAGGCTGTTATCTAGGGGGTGAGCAGATACTGCAGGGGTAATTCCTAAAAAATAGATGAGTTCAGTCCCATTTTTCTTTCTGTCTCACACCCTCACTTCTGTCGAACATCATGGAATGGTGCTTCTTGAAGGCCCTAAAAGGGTGCCAGTGCCATCCTCTTTGGCCTTTTTTTTTTGGTGCTAGGAATCAAACTCAGGACCTTGCTCTTGCCAGGCAGATGCTTGTGCCACTGAGCTATATCCCTGGCTTTGAACTGTGTGCCAAATAAACATCTATGTTTATAAATGATACAGTCTATGGTATTTTAGCATAGCAGCAAAAAGTAACTTGCTCAGAAACTTGTAACTTCTGCTGCTCACAGCAAGGATGCAGGTGTAGGCTAAGTGTACTGCTACTCTCCACTTTCACATGCAAGACAGACATCACTAATCAATCACAGCAAGATCCAACTCCTTGCCATTTTTAGGTATTGATTGAGGAACAAGAGGGAACCAGTTCTAGCAAGAGGAAACCTGATTCTAGCATCAAAGGTGTATTACTCAGCCTGGAATCTGATGCTTTCCAGAGACTGTCAAGTTTCCTTCCAAGAAACATATACCTTCTGTCAGTTTCTTGAGTTCTTGCATGCTCATTTCTCTCTGAGATTTTGAATGATTTTCTTCACAAGCTAACAGGGGAGGTTGTTAAGTATATGGTTTCTAGAACCAGATCCCACATAGATCCATTCTTGCTTTGTTACCTCTGAGATGGGTAAACTTTGAATCAATCGTGTAACTGCAGAGACCTTTCTTAGTTGTAATTTGCACAATATACACTTCTTAGCACTGAGGTGAGGGCAAAAGAAAACATTTCATGAAGGTTGCTAGAACACAGCCAGCCCTGGATGTGTTCTGCATGCTAAGATGCTACTGTGATATCTGTTATAGTGGTTTGTATCTGATATGTTCATACGTATTTGTTTCTTTATTAGACATCTATCTATTAATTCCATTATCCCATCCATATCATTTGTCATTTGCCCTTAGCCTTTCCCTATTGTCTTTGAGTCACAGCTAAGTCTCCTCCTGTCTGCCTACCAGCCATTTCCTATTTTCTATTATTTGATCACCCAAGATGCTGGTCCACTTCAGGGAGGCAACATTTACCTGATTTTCTTGAATTACCTTCCAGGGGTGTCATGCTTATAGACTACAAGGATGAGAAGCCCACTGGAGTTGTGCCATCTGGTGTCGTGTTCCCACATCACAGGGCCAACTCTGCCTTTCCAGGAGAATAATACTCTTTAGGACAAAGGCTGTGCCTTAGCTGCTACAGTGTGCCTGGTGCCTGGCACAGCACCTGCAGGCAATAGGTGATCAACGTGGGTGGAATAGAGAACAGAGACGGGTGAGGCACCATTGGACCTTTCAGTGCCTGGGTTAGTGCCTGGGGTCCTCTCTTGGTTCCTTCTGTGGTTGACTAGGATACAAAGAGTTCTCAGTTTCAGTGCTGCTGATGTT
>PVJX010038951.1:0-16038 GCA_004027295.1 Dolichotis patagonum
CTATTGTGAAGACAACGAGATATACAATGTTGCCTGTTACTGTTGTCCTGGTGACCTGCTGTGATGTTCTGTGCCAATTTCACTATACTGTCTCAATTGGCTTTATTCCATTCTGTTTTTTTGTAACTGTTTGCAGCCTCACTGTGTGTTCACTTTGTATGCCTTAATTTTGTAACATGAACAGCTATTTCTGGGAGGACAGTATGTGGTTTGTCAACTAGTGCTTTATGGTTTTTTTTGAGGTTCTGTATTGTTTCTACCCTTTTTTCTGTATTCCTTTTTTTTTCTCTTTAAATAAAATTTAAACAAAAATAGAACATCTGTAAACTAGTCAAGCTAATGAGAAATCATACAGCAACCAGAAAAACTGAAGGGAAACAAATCTGTCCACAAAGAACTCATCACGGGTGGGGGACGCAATAGCTCAGCGGCGGAGCACTTGCCTGGCATGCATGAGGCCTTGGGTTCAATCTCTAGTACTAAAGAGCAAAACAGAACAAAACAAACACCTTACTGCAATCAGGTACTAAGTACATTTCTAAGGTAGGAAGGGGACTAGGAGTAAAAGATTTACCTTGGTTGATTTATCCAACCAATTAGAAAAAATATCTAACCAATCAGAATATCTAACCAATTAGAATGTGTCTTTTCTAATTCATTTAAGGTATGTAAATAAATACTTGTTATACAACATATATCCATAAAGTATCACATTTTTCCCACTTGTTTCATAAAATGCAAAAACTTGAGAATCATTAGCAAAGAATCATTTCTGACAGTCAATAAATATTTGCTGAATGAACAAGAAATTCAGATTTATCATCACCTACCTGGATCACATGTCTCATTGAACCAATCACTACAGGCTTATCAGATTCTACTTCCTCATTTCTTTCCAAAGTCTCTTCTGCATTCCAGAGTCCCGAGAGCTCTAATTCGCCTTCTTCTAAGGGGATGGAGTGCCCTTCAAAATTCGGTTTCTCATATAAAATCCAACTAATAATAAAACAGAAAAACCATTAGTCCATCTTGGTGAGAGAAGTTCTGATTAGTCAAATATTCTGATTAATAAACATACTATATTTCAGTAACCAATTCTCTGGCAACTAAAATAGCAAAAATTCTCCCTAAAACAACGTTGGATATAATTAATCCTCTGGTAAGTCAAGAACTATATTAGGATTTTAGAGAATCTTTAGGTTAACACTATAGATATTACAGATTAACCAGTGCTCTATGAACTTGCTAGTCAGTAGAGACTTAAAAATGATGATATGTCAAGTAAATGGATTTTTATATAATATAGTGGGATCTTTTTCCTTACATGCATAAACATATCACTAAGAGGTATTCTAACTTATTTATTAGAGTCAAATCAATGATACGCTGATATGAAATATTACATGCATGTTAATGGAAAGCATTTTGAAAATATTCTCCCCCAAAATGACAAATACTAAGGAAATCCTCAAGTCAATATATGATAGTGTTGGTCTTAAGTTCTTATGCTTTCAAGGAAAAAAAAAAACCAACAAAGTTGCAAAAGAGTAGGGCCAAGGATTTAGCTTAGTGGCATAAGCGCCTGCCTGGCAAGAGTGAGGTCGTGAGTTCGATCCCCAGTACCAAAAGAAAAAAAAAAAAAACACTTCTATTAAAAACAAAATTGTTATGTAAAACCTTTAGTACAATTTTCAGCCTCCAAATTTATGAATGAAAGCACATTTGATTTTACTAATGATTTTGTTGAATATAAAAACCTACTATGAAAGGTGTTATATTTAATCAAATGGAGACAAAAACTCACTAAATTTTAAAACTATTAATGTCCAGAGCTCTACCTTCTTTACTTCAAATGAGTTTATACATAAGTATCAAAGATAAGTATTTATGCCAAATCAGTGTGTTTTTAAAACGTGCTTTTCTTTGTTCAACTTCCTGTGCATTTCCAAGAGGCAATTAAACTAGCAAACCAATTTTAGAAACTGTCAAAGTGTTTATATTTTCATCAGTTTCTTTACTTAAAACAAGCATTTGTCAAAATGCTGCAAAATAAATTTTAGGTTCTTCACTGAAAGGTCATCAAAAAGTTAGCAAATTGTCTTTATTTATTAATAAAGTTACATCTGGCATATCAACATGACTACAATGCATTTCTTTTTTTACATATAGTGCAATTCTTATCAAACTCATTTAAAACTCATCAGCCAAAAATATATTACAGGCTTTAATTAATCCAAAGCAGTATTACATGGGAAAAACAAGTTAGGTCTACTGCATTTTTCTGGCTCTCCTACCATGAATATGTATCACTATAATGGAAACATGATTAAATATATATGGAAACATGATTAAAATCCCATTTATGCCAGCCCTGGTAACATAGGTTTGCAATCCGAGTACTCTGGGAAGCTAAGGCAGTAGGATCACAAGTTTAAATCCAGGCAGGACAGTTTAACCAACTTGAGAGTTTGTCTCTCAAAATTAAAAAATGGGTTGGCGATCTAGCTCAATATAAAGGCCCTAATACCACAAATTAAAAATTTTAAAAGTTTTTAAAACTTTAAAGAACACATAAATATAAATTCCTCACCACTAATAGTGTTCTCTGCATTTTACACTGATAGAGGAATAACTACAAATAAAGAAGACCAAAAGGTAATTAAGGAAAAACACACACTGTAAAGCAGGAACTCTTACCATCCTCTAACAACTTTTATAAGTACCACTGGAGAGAGCTTCCAAGAACTGCAATCCTGAATGTCGCTGAAAACTTCAATGTACTTCTCAGAAATATCCGGCTCACTGAATATCACCACCTAGGAGAAAATGAAAGTAGTAGGCTTTGCCTCACTCCAACAGACTTAAACAAAATCCAGACTAGAAACAGAAAACAATCTTACCTTTCCAGGTCTGGGATTGAGTTTATTTTGGACACTTCCTCTAAGTGTCTATAATCAAACGAATACAAATATAACAATTAATTACAACTTTACATAACAGTCCTCTTTACCTATGATTATCTAAATAAGATCACATTTTTATGTCACAATTTCTCATTTTTGAAACATGTCCACCTTGCTTTATGCCAAAATTGTATTGTTACCTTTAAATTCATGCTATTAAATTCAGTAATTTTTCCATTCTAACAAATTTGCCATTTCAGTTTCTTCTCATTTAAATGTATAAGCTATTTTTACCAGTGCTAGAACACTCAGGGCCCAAAAGTCAGACCTAGGTTTTATATCAATTCATAGACTAAGAACCAAGAGATTGTATTCAATCTTAATGTGATAATCTTAATGTAATCTAAAATACATAAGAGAAATTAGGAAGTATTAATCACATTTACAAAGAGCTGAGTCAACTTTATGTGTTCATATATACATCTTATCTACATCTGTAAATATTACGTTTTCATAGTAACATCTACCATCAGGTAAACCACACTACTAGTCTAAAAGTGTGTATAATATATGTCACAATGCACATTGCACATAGTATATTTAGTGTCTCCTTTCTGCTGGACAAAATATCTTTTAATGTGGCTTCAAAACTAATCATTTTTCAAGACCATCTGACAAGACCAGTAAAACCAGACATGCATAAGATAATAAAAATAGTAATTATGCACATAAAAATATTGCAAAACATGGACTACTTTCAATGCTAACCAGAATGCCTCTTCTAAGGCCTGCTTTGATCTGACTCCTCTTGCATCATACCAGAGTGAAATATGCCCACAAGACCAAAGGAAGGTCCTACTCAGCACTACTATAAATCAAAATGGCATACACTTACTCATTTATATATGTATATGCATGTATGTACATGTATAAAAATATGTATGTATGTATGTATGTATGTACATATATGTGTACATAGAGTACATAAAAGGAAAAGTTTAAATTTTTAAATGAAATTCAGGTAAAGCATTAAAGATAGAATTATCATACAGTCAACAAAGGCTAGGTTTTAAGGAAAGATATGTTTAAAAAAAAAAAAAACAGGGCAGGGATTTAGCTCAGCGGCATAAGCGCCTGCCTGTAAAGCACGAGATCATACATTCAATCCCCAGTACCAAAAAAAAAAAACCTATAGAAAGACCTGGAAAGAAAATAAAGCACTGTATTTCTCCTTTTTACTCTTGCTTTTAAACTTTATTTGGTTTTCACAGGGAAACTACATTCTGTCATCAGACCTGTCAGATTTTAATTAAAAAGAACAAAACCACAACAAAGGAGAAGTGGACCAACAGAAACTGTGTTAGAGATGAAGTTAAGAGAATCTGTTGTATAGGCAGGTGTAGCTTTCAATGTATGATCCATATGTCCTTGGGGGTTCCCAATATCCTTTCAGAGTGTCCATGAGCCAAAGCTACGTTCATAATGAGAGGTTATCTGCCCTTTCCATCGCTTTCTCTCAGAAGCACACAGAAGAGTCAAGCTCCCTGACATGAGATGACGTCACTGTTCTGAAGGCCAGTGTTTTCTAGTGCTTTAAATGCTACTCAGTGTTCAGTTCTAACACAGCACATTCTGACGGGCAGAACCTACACACAAAAAAAGCTCTCTGAGGTTCCCGATAATTTTTAAACATAAATGGGTTCTGAAACCAAAAAGGGTGAAACATAGTTTGCATAGTTACATGAAGAAAGGAATCCGTGCAGCAGTTAGAAACCCTCCTATATATTTGGCAAGAGCTTCCAGAATTCCAGTCTATGACAGGACTGCAGCAAAAGCCAACACCACACACTGAAACTGCTGCGGGACCTTGTCCAGATGAAGATGGGACAAGGGATTCTCGGCTGCTCATAATCCTGTGCTTGCCTAGTAGCTGATTCTCGAAGTAGGCCACCAGAATTCAAGCTCCACTCGTGCATCTAGGCAAAGAAAAGCTGAGCTGCAACCCTGATGCTCTTTCTTCCTCCATTTTTTGTCCTTTTTCAGGTTGAGCATCAAGCTTAGGAGCAGAACGGCACAAATTCAGACTAACAACTGAGTAGGGAAAACTTTTCGGCTGGGTGTGTTGTCTAGTGATACAGTGAGTGCATTTAATGTACACAAGGCCCTGAGTTCAATCACCAGTGTCACAATATGAAACAAACAAACCACAATACCAGACAAGAGGGAAAACTCTGGCAATCAGACACAAGATGATAGAGAAACTGCTGTCTCCAAGCACTGTATTTTGTGATCCTCACTACAATATTAAAAGAAAGCTCTAATGTGAACCAGAAGATTATATACCTCAAAACTTTGCAGGACAAAAAATTTCCCTGATGAAAACTAATTCCTAGTAAACATAAAATTCTTAGATGCATGGTATAAACATATTCCTCCTATGAATAATGAGTGAAATCTCATAGTATGAGAGAAGAAAATGAAAATGTTTCTTTGCTGGGAGGGGCTGTTCCAAATACAGGAAGCAGTTTCACAAATCTTCAGAATTCTACGTACTGAGCATTTTTACACAGAATAGGTAAAAGAAGTGCAGTATCTGTCTCCAAACTCTTATCTATACTTTTCATATAAATTCACAAATACTTTCAAATATGTAGCTCATTATCCCTCATGACGGTGAATATTTTGAGAAGTCTTAAATCTTTTTGCGTGACCCTTTATAAACAGGTCTTTAAATCTGTGGTAAATACAAAAATATCACACACAGCAGAACCATTTCTAAAGAAAAGCTGGAAGTGATCACCAGCCCTCTCCCCCCACCTTATAAATATCCCAAATAACACCATATTGGCACTTACCTTTGTGTCTGATAATGACATTGCAGAGAAAGAAATGCCTGGATCATACAGACTTGATTTGAAAAGACCCATGAAATCAGTGTCACTGTTTCCAAGATTTGGCAAATTCGATTTAAGAACACTTTCAGTATGATTAGTCTTTTCCATATCATCACTGTTCTTTGGTTTGGAAATTTCAGTTTCTGTTAAGTGCAGGTTACTTTGTGAACTCAGATCTTCTTTGATTTCTTCTTTTTGCAGGTACTTTTCCATGTGACTTGGACTTTTTAAACTTGAATCAGACGTAGTTGATGAGTTGAAGTTGAAGACCTTTAAGGAGTTATGCGGCAGAAGGTTTGGCTGTTCTTTGTCAGAGCCACTGGGCAGGGCACCCTCAGTCGTGGGTTGTCCCACTGCAGTCAGAGATGGGGAACTATTCTGAGAAGTACTGAAAGACGTGGTCATAGTTTTGACTGATGTCACAGAGGGGGAAAAGATTTTGTCTTGTGGTAAAGAAGATAATATGCTTGAGAAAAGTGCGCTTTTTTCTAGCCTTGATCTTTTAACTCCACCATTGATGATATCCCTGTTCTCTTTGTCATTTATCTCTGGAGTCACCTGAGATTCACTTTTCCCATTAGTGTTAGCATGCAAGGATTTAAAGAGGAGACTGTGTTCAGTGGATGCACGTTTGGGTCTCATTTTGGATTTGGAGTCTAGGCTGCGCATCAGGTGTAAACCTGGTGACATTTCTAGCTGACTTTCCTTCTTTCCCAAACCAACAGTGAACACACTGGGATCAAACACCTTTTCTAAATTGTCTTCGTGAATAGGGGGCATGGCAAAATGGGGAGCAGAAGAGTTTGCCATTCTGGCTCTTTTCTTCTTCTGAGGCACACAAACTGCACTGTCCATCTTTTTTATAATCTCAGTGAATTTTTCCATATCAGAAGAAGAATCAAATACACTGTCGTCGCTACCAGCAGAGACATTCAAAAGACCAGCAGGGGTATCCTGGCCATTCACAACACTCTCATCTGGTCTTTGAGGAGTTTCTGAATACGTTCTGCTGCTTGGAGAGTTAATAGGGGTAGACTCAGCCACTGGGGGTGTTTGGCTGTCCTCACTTTGAGCCTGGATAGGCAGAGCTTTCTCAGATTCAGCTGGCCTGACATGTGAGTCAGATTTTGCTATTTCTTCTTCTTTGCAACAAGTGTGTTTGGGCAACGTGCTTGTATTGCCTGGTACTTCCTCTTGTGGGGGAGTACAACTTGCAACGGAAACCACCTCAAGTTCATTATTGTGACAACTTGGCAACTGCAGTTCTCTAACTTCAGAACTTTCTGAGATGATCTGGGAGCTCACATCTTGGGTGCTCTCCACTGGAAATACAAAAGATCTGACCTGGACAAGGACCTTGGATGGACACTCATTTCCTACAGCTTCTGAGCTGTTCTCTTGGGACACAGGAGGGTTTGCTTCTCCCCCTCCTTGAACTTCGGAGAGTGGCATTTTCTCACCATGATGTGATACAGGCAAAATACAGCCATTATGGTTTTCTGACACCTTTAGATCAGTACATGGAAAACTGCTTATGGGAGTTTGAGCACACACATCTTTGGGAACATCTACAGAAATGGGAGTGGGCAGTGATGGAGAAGGCTCCTTAGATGACTCTATTAGGGGCTGTGAGTCAGAAAATGTAGCTTGTGGCTTTGGAGGTAAATCTTCGGTATTACCATCAGAGGAGACATCTTGTGCTGTATCGATCACATGTTCAAGTATAAGTCTTTTGCTATCAGCAGCCTCAGAGTCATCTTCTCCTAAGAGCTTCTGGTCCTGGATAGGAATCCCAGCAGTAGCTACTGGCTCTGAGGGGCAGCCAGCATTTGTTTGCACATCTTTTGTATCATCCCAGTTGGGCTGAGGACCGGAAGCTTGACCCTCCGTGGGCTCTCCTCTCCTCTGTCTGGGTGCTAGGAGAATCTCTTCTTCAGGCAGAGGAACTTCGGATTCTGCAGATGGTTCCTTCACCAGGACACCATTCTGGTGATTGTTTGGTACTACTTTCTTTTCAGGTTGCTCCATTTCCTTGGTTTTTTTGGCTAAATTCAACTTTGCCCTCCCAACAAATGTCTTATTAGAGGTAGGAATGTTCCTTGTGCCTCGAATGTCAGTGTGTCTTGGGCTACTACTATTTATCCGTTTGTTTTCAAATAAGGAGATTTTGGTGGCAGTGTTTCCCTTATGAACTGGCTGGCTAAATGGATTATGCTCATTTCCAAAACTGTCAGGATTCTTAGGGGTTTTAAGATTTAGTTCCACATGCTTGGGTTTGGCAGGTCTGCAAGAAGAAAACAGGATAGTTATTAACCTAGTTTTAAAAAATGAACACACAAATGTATTAGAACACTATACAAAGCCAACATCTTCCTTGTATCTGAAACATTTTAAGCCATCCTAAATACATTATCAAATATTGTAATAGACTTTTTGTTTGCATATGAGAAATGATTAAGTTTTATAACTAAGAAACTGAGGATGAGGAGGCTAATAAATTTATGGAGCGCCTAGTATATATATAAAGTGTTTAATACTATAGCTTGAAGATATTGTAGGATCTGATGAACATTAGAATACATTTAAATATTTAATATT
This sequence comes from Dolichotis patagonum, assembly GCA_004027295.1. NCBI lineage: Eukaryota > Metazoa > Chordata > Mammalia > Rodentia > Caviidae > Dolichotis > Dolichotis patagonum. The sequence goes on from PVJX010038951.1 coordinate 8,396, forward strand.
TTCATACTTTAAATATGTAAGTGACTTCCCCAAACATCAATTATGTGTTTTTATTTTACTGTAACTTTTTTAAAGTTTATTTTTTTAGTTTTCGGGAGTTTTTGTTTTTGTTTTGAGGGGGACGTGGTCTCGCTAAGTAGTTCAGACTGGCTTTGAATTTGCAATGACCCTCTTGCCTCAGCCTCCCAAGTGCTAGAATTACACCATGCCTCTTTTGTTTGCTTTGTTTTGTTTTGTTTTGTTTTGTTTTTTTAAATTTGAGTCAGAGTCTCACTATGTAGGCCAGGCTGGCCACGAACTCATGGTGATCCTCCTGCCTCCGTCTCTGAGTTCTGGGATTACAGGTGTGCACCAGTATGCTCAGCTTCAAAACTTATCTTAAAAGGCCAGATTATTTAAAATACTCATGTATTAATGACTTCTTTGGATATTTTATTCCTGTCAACCTTTCCACAGAATATTTTTCTGGTCATATATGCATTTACTGTATGAAATGTTTTTTCTTGTTAAAAGGGAGACAGAGTATTGCTAACTTACCCAGGCTGGCCTCAGACTTGGGATCCTCCTGCCTCTGCTTGTAGAATAGGTGGGATTACAGGTGTGCACCACCATGCCAAGCAGAACACTTTTTAAAAAATTACTTATAATCTTACTTCTTAGGGGATATTCCCACTAGTATTTCCAGCTTATTTCCAGTCTTTTTATATGCATAGTTAAATATTTTAATAGAATTGAGATTTTTTCTATTACATAGGGTTTGGTATCTTGCCTTTAAAAAAAAAGCTTGCTAAACCTTACAATTAAAAATTTTGGGGTTTGGAATATAGCTCAGTGGCATAAGCACCTGCGTGTCAGGCATGAGGTCATGAGTTTAATCCCTGATACCAAAAAAATTTTGCAAAGTTTTCTTAATGTTTGCATAAAAGGCCACCATATGTATGTATATGTCACAATTTACTGATACATTCTTTAACTGTTGGCTTTGTAACCACTTGGATTAAAGAGAGGCTCCCCTTTTGTCACATTTCTTGGATATAACTGCTCTCTAATAGGAATAATGGCTTTAAATATACACAGCATTTTCTTTTGCAACAACAAAATGTGCCCTGTTTGGCACTGGCTGGCCCTGGGTCTTGGGCCCTGGATCTCACACTAATTATCTGTGTGAACATGGTCAAACTACTTTACTTCTCTGGACTCTGCTTTCTCTCTCTATAAAAAGTAATTTTAGTTATTTTTATTTCCTTCCAACTTACGTTTAAAGGAATCTGGCTGTGGCTGGGAAAAGTAGGGACTACAAGATGAGACTGCCCACCTCCGTTCTACAAATATCTGTTTATATCACTTCCATACAAGCCTTCCTAAAAGGGTTCCAAAGCTTTCCAAAAAAATTGGTGTAATAGTTTATAAAACAGTAGAGATAAATACAAATCGCTAACAGTCACTTAGAGTCAAGTGCCAACCACTTGAAAAATGCTTTATTTTGCTTATCTAATGTACTAATTTGTACATTTTAAGGGGAGGAAGTCGAGGCTGAGAGAAAGTAATGTGTCTGAGGTCACACATTAAGTGACAGGGTTAGGGTTAGGGTTGAAGCAGGTGCTGTGGTCTCAGATGCCTCGTTCCTGGCCATTCAGGGTCAGCAGAGATTTGCCTGACTGAGGTCCTCTGTTCTGTTCATCCTCTTCACTTGAGGGCTCAATGAGTTATCAGAATTTCTATTAGATAAGGCAATCGGACTTCAAAACCACTTGATAATGATACCACAAAGGCAGAGAGGCATGCAAATCTGACGGTCTCCCACATGGACTCCACCTTTAAGAAGGCTGGTCCTGTGGAGCCTCTGGAAGGGACAAGCAGTGTAGCTCCAGGTAAAATGCCTTATCCTTCCACAGAAAAAGAAAGCCTGGGCTAGGTGTCATCAAGTTCTTCACAAAGGAAGATTCAGATCTTCATCTTTTAAGGTTTTATTTAAATACTGAGTTTAACATACACTCATAAATTTTCCCAGACATTGTTGTCCCCATTATATCCTTAAACTATCTAGACTTCCTTGTCATAGGCCCATATATTAAATTTAAAAGCAAAATTAATTTATAAGCCTTTCCTCAAAAATTAAATTCCAAACCAGTGAGATAATTAGAAACAGAGATCTTATAAATGCTGTATCAATTAATGAAAAATAGCCACACACAATTCAGGTGTGGTGGTGCACCCCTGTAATCCCAGCACTTGGGAGGCTGAGGCAAAAAGATCATTTCAAGTTCAAGACCAGCCTGGGCTACACGGTGAGCTCAAGGCCAGCCTGAACTGCATAGTGAGACTCTTGCCTCAAAGAAAAAGACCAAGGAAAAAAAAAAGACAAAAAGAAAAATAGTCACATACTAGGGAATACACTTTTAAAAACTCTCGCCAATCAGCTCAAGGAATAGCACTCAAGTCCATTCATCAGCTATCAACGAAAACCTTATGATGTACATGGAAAATGCTAAGCTGGCCAACAGCTACCTTTCAGATACAGCAAACACATCTGCAGATTAAAGATGGGCACCACAATCAAATTACCTCTTACAATTAAACTCTGCGCTATTAAGTGCTCCTACCAAGAGTCACTACAATTAACCTACTTGAGACTGATTAAAAGGAAGGCTCCTATAATTCCTGTTGCAATACCTTCATTATACTGATACAAGAGGGGGAAAAAGAATCTGGAATATATAGAACCAAAGGTATACAACAGGAAAACTCTCCCTATTTTAAATGTATCGTTTTAAAAATTTCAAAATTCAGCACTTAGTAGAGAACATCAATAGTTTTTCTAACAAAAAAACATGCAGCTTCACAATCATCATTTTTCAGAGAATATAGAATACCAGTAGCTTTTCTAACTCTTTAGTCTCGTTTTAAAAAACATAATCTGTTAACATTTTTACTTGCTACAATCACAGGAAGATTTAAAGGGATCAGTAATAGATCAAAAGACTGGAAAGAATTATTTCTTTTCCATTTCAATAGTTTGCCAATTCACGTACAAGGCACTGTCCAAAACAAAATTGCATAAAATGAATAGTAAAGAAAAATTTTAGCTAAAAAATAATCAGTACTTAAGAAAAAGACATTCGCTTGAGTTATATCAGGAACCAGGGTTTCACTGCAGGACTGGCTTTCTGTCCTTTGTTTACCTTGTTTTTTAACAGTAACAGTTCTGGTTTTCCCACTGCAGTTTTCCCATTGGAAGACAGCAGAGGTGTCCAATCAGATACATAGCAGCCACCTCTAATCTCGTGTTTAGGAAGATCTCAGTGTGCATTCAGTGTTCTGCAAATAATGGGCATCATCCACTCAGCTTCCTTCTCCACTGTTACAAAACAAACAGCTGACTGTATCCAAGGCAGCTGCTGCAGGCTGGCAGCTGACGACTCCACTCACGTTATTCATTAAGCACATTTTCCTTAAGTGTTTACCAAACAGACTTCCCACTCCAAAGCTTCCTTCTCCAAAGAACCAAACAGAATAAAACCCATTCATTTCAAGAATAATGCTGAACAAATGCCAGCTCGTTTAATAAATGTGTGAGTGCAGGAAAAACTTTAACTCACTTTTCACCTGTGCTAACCGGAAAGGGGTGAGGTATGGAGAGCCGAAACAGAGTTTTATAGCCCAATCCTATCCACCGACAGAAATCACACTTATCAAGGCCCAAAGTCCCAGCTCCCTCCAAACACCCACGATTTCTTTCTCCTCTACACTGCTGATTTGTCTGCTCATCCAGCAAGGGCCGTGAACGGTTCAGGGGCAACAAACACACACATTCGCGGCCCCCGTCCATACTACCCAGAACAACACTGTATGTAAAAGGTACTCAGTATTTGTAAAATCAATAAAATTAACAGCACATGACTGTTTCGTGCCCTTTCACCTAGACAATAATTTCCAGTAAAAACACGTATCCTGTCTTCAGTAACTGAAAATTGATTTTTTTAGCCTGGGAGCAAAAATAACAGATTTCCTAACATTATAGAGGGAATGAAGCAACCAAATACTACTTGTATTGTGAATTTCTTTAAAGAAAAATTTAGGACAATCATGCAGTAAGTTTCATAAAAGGTTCTGTGTACTGTCAGACTCACATCACAGCTCCGGGATCACACTGCACATACCACTGTTTGCCTCTTGTGTTTCAAGAATGTTGTACCCTGAACCACTGCAGAACAATTTTCTTTAACCTCCTTCATTAGCTAATGTCAAGCCATTAAGTCTTATCTCGGTTATTCATGTAAACATTGAGCCTTAAGGGGTTTCCTACTTTCACATTCATTCACCTAAAATCTTAGGTGACGAGAATTAATGTACAAGCTTCTGAAATTTTAACTGGACAATTTGGTCCCTCACTCTCTTAAATTCAAGTACCCAAATCCCACAAATGCGGAGACCCGAGCCTTTCGCTGCCGCACTCCTGCGCGTGGACACGCAATTCTGGTTGGACTGATTCCACCGCTACTTACAGGGTCACTTTCGTGGTCACCGTCGACCTGCCCACGCCGAAATGGTTCCTGGGCTTCAAGGTGTCCGCCTCGGACGCTCCAGCAGACCTGCCCAGCTCTTTGCTCCGGCCCCCCTCTCCCCGGCCATCGAAATGGTTGGGGACAGGGCCCCTCTTGTGCTCAGCCTTGATCTCCGGCAGCAGCGAGCTGCTCTTCACCGTGAGCTCCCGCGGAACGAGCCGGGCCGCTTCCTCCCCGCTGTCCGACGCGGCACCCTTAGCGCTCGGGCCGGGCTCCGGCGCGGGTGCTCTCTTGGGCGGCGACTCCTTGGCGGGAGCCCGCGGGCCGCCGGCGGGCGGGCTTGGCAAGGGCTCCGGGGCGCGGCTCCTGCCCTTCCTCTTGGTGGGGGACGAGGCGGGGGGCGGCTGCTTGGTGCGATCTGACTCCCCGCGGAGCTGCCCTTTGGGGCCGGGCTTGGACTCAGAGCCGGGCGCGGAAGCAACGCCCCCGTCGAGGGCCGCTCGCGGAGATTTCACTTTCTTTTCCGCGGAGAAGTTTGGCGCCACCTCGTCGTCGAACACCGCGTCGTCCCGGGCTGGGCTCTCGGGCAGCGCGGCCTCTGCGCCGGGGGAGTCGCTGGATTTCTGCGACTTCCTCCGCCGGCCGGCCCTGCGCCCGTTCGCCCTCCTCTCCATGTCGTCGGAGTCGCCGCAATCTTCTCCCCCAGGTGTAATCACGACCGGCTCGTCCAGCTGCCCCGCCTCGGTCTTTCTCAAGTAGATGTCCAAAGTTAACACTTTGGCGGGGTGGGCGTGCTCCCCGCGCTGGGCTGCGCCGCCGGGCTCCGGGGAGCCGGCCGGGTTCTCCGCGCCCCGGGCGGGAGGGTCGCTTGGCTGCGCCGGGGCGTCCTCCGGGAGCCGGGGGCACGCGTGCAGCGGCCGCCGAGCGCGCCCCTCGGGAGCCACACAGTGGGGTCCGTCCGGGGCCTCCTCGCCTAGTCCTGCCCGGCTGGGCGACCCCGGCGCACCCCGCGCGCTCGCTAGTTCGCAGCCAGCGCCGGGCACTGCGTCCTCCCCCGCACTGCGGGCGGGCGGATCCGCGTTCTCTCGCCTGGAGGAATTCCCAGGTGAGGAATGCAGCTGCTTGGCAGCAGGGGTGGCATCTGGGAAGGTCTCTCCCTCTGCCTGCAGAGGTTCTAACTGGGGTGAATCACTTTCAGGGCACCGCTGCACAAGCCCGGCGCTGCTGCTGGACGCAGGGGACACCTCGGCGTCGGCAGGGGTTGCCTCGATGCGGCCCTCCTCGTCAGGGGCCCCCGGGGGCTGCGCCTGCAGGGAGCCCACCTCGCTCGCGCTCGTGTCCGTTTGCTTTGGCTGGCTGCTCGGAATTTTGCTCTTCTCACTCTCTCTTTCAGGGAGCTTAGAAGAGGTTCCATTTTGGGGGGAGAGTGATTTGGCGTTTGAGGTGGTGGGACTGAAACTCTCTACCCCGTTTCTGGTGTTCCTTCTCCTTCCAGCTGTAAACAGAGTGCCGAGTTTCCCCAAAACTGGTTTCCTTCTGTTGTCTTCTGGTGGTTGTGCTCTGGACTGGAAAATAAAAAGCGATGGAGAGAGAAAATGAGAATCCGAGTTTCCCTCCTTTAGTAACATATTCCAAAACTACGGTAAGCCAAAATGGTAATAAATCAGAGTCTGACTGAATAAGAAATTTGTGTCGTTCTTTCCAACAAAAACTGTGGCTTTTGTATTTTGACATCACATAGAACGCCTTTAACTATATAATTAGGTGTTTAAAGATCCAAGTAACTACATATGGAAAGTATCTGCTTTTGACTTCAGTAAAGATGCAATTTCAAAACAAATCATGCGTGACTACAAGGCACGGAATTATTTCCCTGAAACAACGCCCTTTCTAGAACGGATGGGGAAGAGGAAAATCAACAAACACAAGAAGCCTTCTAGAGAACTTTAAGAAACCACCTGGGTTCCACAGATTTGTAAAATGAAGTTAAACGTGGAGGAGTCAGCACCTAGCCAGCCCGAGCCATGCGGCCGGAGCGCGCCTCCAATGGCAGAGGCGCGCGGGATTCAAACGCCAGGGCGCCCCAGCCGCCCCGCCCCGCCCCGCCCCTTCCGGCTCCCCGAGAGGCCTTGTCGCGGGGGAGAGGGGGCCGCCGCGCGTCCTGCTCCTTGATGAGGACAGAAGGCTCGGAGGCGCGTTTGCGCCTCCCTCCAGCCTCGCTGGGCTCCCGGGGCGCACTGGCCCCACCCCGGGACCTGCAGTCCGGTTGGGGGCGTCCATCCCGGAAAGGGGAAAAAACTGCGCTTCCTACGGTATCTGGAGCGGAACGGCGCCAGGTGCTGCCCCTGAAGCCCGGAGGGCTCCTAGAAACAGTACCAAAACGCCCAGGGGCTCGGCGCAGCGCGGAGGCGGCCTCAGGAGCCGGTGGAGGTCGGGTGATTTGGCTGAATCCGGATAAAAGACCCGGCGGACGCCGCACCATTGGGTGTCGTCTACGGTGATTGGAGACAGCGCCCTCTAAAGCAGGTCTGGGAGGGAGCCCTGGAGACAGGGAAGGAAGCTCTGAGACTCAGACAAGCAAGGCAGGGGCTGCAAAGTTAGGATTCAAACCCATGTCCCAGTTCAGTTCGTGCTTCGAAGCCCGCACCGCGGAGACCCGTAGCCGGCACCCGCGAACCCGAGTGGGCCCACACACCCTGAGTCAGCGCCCGAGAAAGCCCTCTGCAGCCAGCTTTGTTCACAGACCCCAAGGGATGATTCCGGCCTGCAAAGCTGTTGGTGGGTACTCTAGAACTAAAGCTGCTGCCTAGCAGTCAGGCCAATGTCTGTGCAGCCACCGGGAGCTTTTGTGACACTGGCCAGCGCCTTCCAGAATCTAACCAGATGCTGGTCGAACCAATTCTTCAGCGATTCTATAACCAACAGGAAAAATTAAGTGTGATTTAGGAAAATAATTATTAAAGTATTCTGCCTTGCTAAAGAAACATTCGGATTCTTTCGTAAGTCAGTGGTATTACAGAGTATGTTTTGTTTGTGTGTTTGTTTTGGTTCTTTGGTGACAGGCTAACTAGTCCAGGCTGGCACTGACCTCGATATGTAATCCAGGCCGTCCTCAAACTCACAACTTCCTGCCTCGTC
>PVJX010038952.1:0-16044 GCA_004027295.1 Dolichotis patagonum
GAGTCAGGAAGAGTCAAGTACTGTGCCTGTTCCACAGGGTATATCACCTGTGTGTCTCCTGCTCTTTGGAGTCTGCATTCCAGGGAGGGAAGTCGGCCTTGAGCACAGTGGTCAGGTCCTCCTATTCACACAGCCACAGTGTGTGCATGTCTGCCCCCGCGAGTAGCTTGGTGGCTCACAATCGCTGGCCAGAAAGCACTAGGAGACTCAGTCTTCAGCAAACAAGCAGCAATATGATGGTGATCTCTGCAGCTGTCAGGGCAGCGAGCACTGACCCCAGCAGCCTGGGGTCACTGGTCCAGCCACACAGACGTGCTGTCACTGGTGTCCGCAAGCATGGCGGACTGAGCCTTAGTCTCTTACAGTGGTGACTTGGCGGTGGGCAAGTTAGCAAAGGGCAACATTAGCAAAGAGCGCGCCCTGGCTCCTGGCTGCCCACACCACTGCGGAAGGGCAGGCCTGAGGGGCAGAGGGCGGTGAGGACCTCGTACCTCTGCCTCCCCAACTCTGAGTAACTGATCGCTTCAAGAACTTTCCAACCCATTTTCTCCTTTCATATGAAGGTAATTATTTGAGAATTACTGTAAAAATTTGCTTAGGAAAAGTGTGTGTCTGTGAACACTTGATTGAAAATATCATTTTACCTCAAGCTTATTGAGAGAGTAAAACAAGTAGACATGTAGACACAAATGTGGAAGACTGTTATGCTATCTAGGTCTTTGAAAAGCTTTCTTCACAGTGGCAGATCTAACATGTATATATGAAAGCTGTATGTTTTCAGAGCATTTAACCAATAATATCACATAATTGAAGTAAAAGATTTCTAGGTAGAACTTCCATATTAGTAGTGTTACTGCAATCAATAAAGTGACACTGACAGTATGTAGGAAGGTAGTTATTTTACCTACCAACAGTGGAATTGTGTTTCTCTCAGCATGGAAGAGAAATGAAAAATCTAAAGCTGCTTGGTCCCATAGTGCTTGATTTGCTTGAATAACATTAATCACCTGTGCAAATCCAGTAATCATAGCTTTAATTTAATATTTAATAATGGAGTGAAAATTGTATTAACAGCTTATGGGTTTCTGATCGAAATGATTAGTTGTATTAAAGTAGTTTAGATACAGAAAGAAAAATTGAGGGGGCCCCTTATTTCAGAGAGCAGAAAGTTACAGAAAGTGACCGTAAATCAACCTGCTGATTTTTTATGTTACAAAATTTAAACCATTCAAAATCATTTAAAATAAAACCAGGAAAACTTACCTGGAAAACATTTGTAAGGCTGAAACTTAACTTTCAACATGAATCATGCCCTTTCCTTTTCACTGGTCTTCTGGGTGCAAGCGCTTCTCAGTGCATCCGGGCTCTTACTTGCGTAGGTAGTTGAGCAGCTGCCAGTTGACTGACGATAGAGGTCTCCTGAACCGGGAAGTGATTTGATTAATTTCTTTGACAAGTGGCTGTATTTGAATGCATTGTGTAAAAGATGATCTAGCCCAAGAAGACATGTAGAAAAAACTGTTTTGCCGTTGTTCCTAGAGCAATAGGGAAACTAAAGTGCGGCAAGTTGCAGTGATAATTATCTTTGCTAACAACTGCAATTCCAGTTTAATCACCAGGTCATCAAGCATCCAGGGGTCAAGTGAGGCTCTAAAGATTTGGTTCTTAACTGATTGTATAAATTGATCATGAGTGCTAGTGTTTTTGTGCAAATAATTAAATCTCAACTTTTAATATCAGGAAGTCTTTACCCTATATGATCAATACCAGGCTTTAAGTTAATGGGAAAAAAAGTAAATTATTCTAAAAGTCATAATTTGCACTGTGCAAATGCCTTCAATGTTTGATTTTAAATTAAACACACAAATATAGACATGCACACAAATACAATCGTATCATACTGTGTATAGCCAAGGGCTTTAAGTTACCAGTTGGAGGGCTACATGGTTTTATATTAACCTATCTCTCAACATTTACAAATTTGTTTCTATATAGAGAGTGAGATGTTAAAGAACACTGCAAATCAAACCTAGGACAGACTCATCTAGACATGTATTTTTCCTTGTTCCTTTCCCCAGTATTTTAAAACAAATTCATTTGTGTCTGATTCAATAGATACTTTTCTTGCTGTTTACCTTTAGTCTGTCAGTTCAAACTGTGGACAAAAGTTTTCACAAAGCAACTTTCTTTCCAGTATTTTAAGTCCTTGGTTTGCACACATTTAACTAAATTATGTATTTCAAACAGCTAATATAATCCAGTTTAGTGACTCTGAAAGCTTGGATTATTTATTAGCAAATACATGCTCACCTCTCCTTCCTACTATAGGCCTGGAATGTTCCCACATCTCGACTATTTGACTTGAATTGATCAGTAGGATGTCACTGGATGTAATATGATCATAAAGTTGAAATATATTTGCTCCCTTGTTATTCTATCATCAGATTATCAAATCCTGTGTTGCAAATACATTGAACAGTCATTCCAGCTGAGCTATAAATGCGTAAGCACTGTAAGAAATGCTACCACTGAGTACTGTAATTTTAAGATATTTGTCATGCACTGATAGGTAAATGTAAAGTAATAAATTCAAATGTTTTTATTAAAGCATCCAATTGAACTCATTGAGGCAGATATATGTGAATTAAGAATGATACTAATTGTGACAATAAGCATAATGTGACATCAAGTATTTAAAATAGAAGGAACCTTATTTTCATTTGTCTTTTTTCTTAATGTCTGATTGTTTTATTACTCTTTCCAATAGAAATAGCTTGATTTACAATGTTTGTTACTACATTGTGGGGTCTACAGATACCATTCAATGATACAGTATTATTTCAAAGATCACACTTTGATGTTTTTTAAATCCATTGTTGGCAAAATCTGTAACTCAAGTTCAAAGTCCCAGGCAGCCTTACATCTTCTAAGACATACGTGAACCTCTGTTTTTCAACAATTTTTTTGCCTGTCTTACCATTGTCTCTTCTCCGTGCTTGTCTTAGTGTTTGCTCAGTTCTTCTTAGGTCATGCTTTTTGTATTGGACACATTCTTGATCGTTGCATAACAATGGGGTGAGGCACAATATTGGTTCACTGCAGAGGACCACTGAGATGCTTAAAACTCACTCAAACATGACAGGTCCCAAGGCTTTTGTTCCTGGATCCTTACCTACAGCCTGCTCCATATTCAGTACAGATCCTTCAATCATGTTTCCTTCCCACAAACAAGAGAAAAAGTAAGGAGTGTATCAGTCATACCTCAACCAGCAGTTCATGTTTTCTGATCATAGTGTAAACTTGACAATGTTTATTTATCCATTCATTTATTTATTTGGTACTGGGACTCTAACTGAGGAATTTGCACTTGCCAGGCAGGCACTGCGCCTCTGAACTATATCCTTGGTCGCCTGCAAATGTTGAGGATGGCTGAGTTGCTATGTTTCACACACCTGGGTTTCCTGCTCAGGTATCACTCATAGGCCTGAAATACAGCAGTGAACACAGGGCTGAACTCATTTTCAATATCACGTATTCTAGTCCACCCTAAAATATACTAAAATGATAGAAGTTAATACATGCGACTATTTACATCCCTTAAATTAGCAGACATAATATGTTTCTAAACTCAATTTACTATGAATCCACTTCAAGTTGAAATTATTTCATATCATTTTCAAATTTCTCAAAAATATTCCAGTAAGAGTATGCAATGGTGCCTATGATTTTCCATCACTGAAAATATTTTCTTTAACTATTTGTTTAAAAATATAGCTATTATTGAGTATGAGTTGGCAAGAAGCTTCCTAAAGTACTTGACAGTTTCTTTTTCTTTTCTAATAGGAGAACTGAAACCCTATGCATGAGAAGAATGTTTTATCAAAACATAATAGAATTATGTGTGAAGATGCATGAGCTTTCTGTAAGAAAACTCAGACTGCACATAAGGCTGAAGCTGTATGTTGTGTTGACATAGAAAATGCTACTCTGTTCCATATTCTCTCTGGACTCTAACTAGACACATTAAAAGCAAAACAAAACAAATTAAATATACAAACAGAAAATTTCTGAAGTCTGCAAAAGAAGGAAATAAAGACAAATGCAGTCTCATTTTTTTAAAATGTTAATTCACTTTTTAAGTCACTTAAATCTGAGTTATAATCACTCTCTCCAAATTCCCAAAATACCTAGACTCATTACTTGATTCCATGGTGAAGGTTTTTGTGTTATTATATTGATTTTAAACCAATTTTAGTCTACTACAATAAATGTGATGTGTCTCTTAATTTTGATTCAAAATTTAATGTGAAGTTAGTATCTAACTACATAGCCACCTCATCTGTAAGTTTTAATGATGCTAAGTTAAATATCAAGAAGAAACAGTTGTTTTATTTCTCTCCAGTTATCAATTGCAAATACTGAGATCAGCCATGTTCTCTTCACTTACATTTGTTATGTAAAATCTGAAACTGAATAATCAGCATAACAATACCTTTCACCTTCTGTAAGACTGACAATCAATTGGTCATTGCTAGTATTTTTTCATTTGCATAATTTGCACATTAATTTAATGCACATAATATGTTATAATTTAGTCTTTGTCATGTTTTAGTTTTGATAACCTAGACAAACTAACTTGTTCAATGAATGTTGATTTTCTAAAATTAATAGGTCTTTCCTCATAATAATTTATTATTTGAAAGAATCTATGCACCATTTGATGACATCAACAGATTTTCTTGGAATTCCCATTCTAAACTTTCTAAGACATTGACTGCCTTGTATCAGTATCATATATCTCATGATCTCTAACTTTTGTAATCACAGGATTCTGATTTTCAGAAGTGATGCATTTCCTGTGTTTGAGGATATAAGACAGACAAGCAATCACATCCTCACAACGATCGCGTCCACCCCATCTTGTTCCCTTTGCTCTCCCTCAGTCCCCTTACGGTGAACTGGAACAATTTGCCTCACTGTCCTTTGACCATCACTTAAGTTACTGCATAATCACTCTCCAGGCCACTCCTGCGGGAAGTGTACTCAGTTTTCAGTGGTGGTGGTCCCTCGGCTGCTGCCACCAACCCAGAAGCTGCTGCTCCCTCTCTGAAAAAGCCACAGGGAAACTTCCCCTAAGGTAGGAGTCATTATGTGGAGACCCAGGCCCATTATTAACTACTAAACCTTGATAGATTGTGATGTATACAGCTAGCCTTCCTTGAAATTTAATGATTTGGCCCTGTCACTTGTTATGAGATATGACAGCCATCAACCAAGACGCCACGTCTCCCCACGTTCTGTAGAACTGTACCACGACAGCTCTGGCTGTCCTCAGTGCCCCACGCCCACTCTGGGAGGTGTGCAGCCAGCCCGTCTGCAGTGGTCCTGGATTTGAATCATGCAGCAGAAATGAATCACTCAGTGAGCGCAGATCAGGACCTTAAACCAATTTGAAAGAATCAATACACTCAAATCAGAGAACTACAACTGTTAAATAAGCAATGCTCCTTTCACATGGGGAGGGGGGCATTGGTCTAATCAGAGCTCCTTCTTGTGCACTGATGCCTAGCCCCCAACACACTATGCTCCAGTACGGGACCTGTTCAAATGAAGACTCCTGTACTCCTATAAATATATCCAGGAGTTTTTTTTTTTTTTAATCAGGTAGTGTAAGCTCAGAAGGTTCTATACATCTAGTCTTATTTTCAATGGGTTGGAAAGAAAAGTCATTTAAAAAGAGCTACAAACAGCAGAGGTTGTGGGCCTTGGAGAGCTCTAGGGAACTGTAGCTAATGAGGACCAGAAGACACAAACACAGAGTCACACAACCATGTCCATCGTTGTCTGGTATTGACTGGTAGTGGCGGGCAGCAGCAAAAACTAGCAACTCACTGAGTTTCCCTATATTGTCCCGTATTAGGAAACATCAACTAGCGGGAACTGGCCAGGGTAAGAACTAGTAATGGGGAGAGTTGACCAGCAGGGTTTGAAATTAACAAGTGTTGACTGGAGGTATCAAGCTCTGGAGCTGTGACACTAAGGTTGAGGTATATGGCACTCAAATCCTGGAGACATTAGCAGTGCACATAGTTGTCAATTCATGATTCCCTTCTCATCATATAAAAGAATCCTCAATTTCTTGGTGACAGTAACTCATCATATGGCAGAAATTCTGTGCTGAATTTAACATTTGGAATCACACAGACCTGATCCAATATAGCCATTTCCAAATGAATCTTAGAAAAATATGTCTCAATGTAAGTAGTTTGCCATACAAAATGAGAAAGTGACAGCAGTTTGTCATTTTATATAAAGCATCTATTCATTTGCCAACCTTGGTTACTCACTACTCTCAACTTTGTAGATTACTTTGTGGTAAATCCTTAAGACAGCAAAACCATAGAAAATTAAACAGCACTTTTAGAGGTGACCAATACTATAGTAAGTTGAAACTATAGTAAGTACTATAGTTATACTATAGTAAGTTGAAAACAGATTCTCTTGACTTTAATTTTGGTTTAAGAAATGTTATAATAGGTAGGAAGTTTTGCCTAAAAATTCAGATTTATGTTCTCAATTGGAAATCACAATATGATACAGAACTGTTCTTTAGGTGGCCTTAGGCTGACTGAGTTCTCTCAAATTTGTTTGGAGTACTAAATAACCCTGGACATGCCAAGCATGTTCTGTCTTGAGTTAGGTAGAAATTACCCTGACACAGCCCAGAACATGTTCTTCCTTACTTGGGACATAGGAAGTCCTTCAGAGTCATATTTAACTGAGCCACATTTTCCCTGAGGCATGTATCCCAGGATGGATTGATCTGGGGGCTTCCCTAGCTGTAATACAAGTGGGAACATAGGCAGGCAAGATTCCTTGCACCCTGGATAGCTTTCTTAAGGTGTAAGATATGTGTCATAGTAGATAATAGGCTGCATTCACCCATGGTTACCTATCTATAAGTAATAAATCTGTGTCGTGTAACATATTGTCCATGTGTATTCTGTCTCAATGGATACAGACAAGTTCAAACCAGTGCAATCTGAACCAGCTGGCACATAACACGACACATTCCCATGTGTTCGCAATGAGTTTGAGCTGACCTGCTGGCCCTGCAGACAAGCCATATGCTCAGGTGGCCATGGTCATCACAGCTTCCTGCGCTGAGATTAACCATCCCTTGCCATTGGAAAATCTGAAGTCTAAACAACATTTGGAGCTGTTAATTGCAAACTGTTAATTAACATTAGGTCTGGATATTATTTTTCAGATCCCTAATTCTTCTATTTTTATAGTAGTAGGTTCAAAGTCACATATAATTAAGAAAATACAAAATTAACCTGTGTGCAGTTAATTGTCTTTTGAAATAGATCTACAATAAAGTAGAAAAAGTACTTAGTCAATTTTTAAAAATTCAACTAATGCCTTGTTAAATTAAAAGTTAGTGTACATATTTGTTTTTGGTTAAAAGAATGAGCTGTGTATGATAAATACTTATCATTGCAGTATGCTGAAGTTTCATGTATGAGTATATTTTGGCATTTGATCCTCATGTCCAATTCAACTATTATATATGAAACTACTATGGGAAAAATTGAATCTAACTGAAATACATTGATTCAGATTTAGCAACAAACATTATCAACTATATTTATTTATATATGAAAATACTTCTAGTGTAAATTCCTTGAGGATTCATATCCTCAAGAAATATAAGTCAATCTGCAAACCAAGTAATGCTTAAGCACACAAGGAGAAAACATGCATTTTTTGAATAATTCAATAGATTTAGTTATTAGGAATTTTATTTTTTCTTAGCATTGTATAAACTCACTAAAAACTGTGCTGTTGGTGTAACCATATAAGTGGAGGTCTGATGAGCAATCTTGGGAATGGCTTTTCTAAGTGTGGGATAACACTGGCAAAAACATACAACTGGATCAGGCTGAGGCTGCTGAGATGGGCCCGTTAAGCAGAGATTCTGAATTTAGTGTTACAGTTCATGGAGTAAAAAAAAAGTGTCAATAGTTTGTTTGGCTGGTTGGCAGAATCATGGCTGAAAAGATGGTCCACTGTGAATGAATTAACAATGCCTGATAGTCCATGGTCTACTATTGATGAGGAGATTCAGCAAATTAGGGAAATGGGAGTGCTTGAAGGAAACCTAATCCTCCACATTGAGACGATCTAGCAAATGAACCCTTCACTAACAACTTGAGATGTGTGAGGGGCCCACCAGCGTCCCTGAAGAGCCCTGCTCTGCTCTTCTCCGTAAGACAGACCTTACAGTAATTGAGGTTACTCAATTAGGAAATTTAAGGGCAGTTGGCTTGATTGGATCCTGGAGTGGCAGAGGTCAAGCAGCAGCACTCAGTCACCTAAGGAAGGGTCCCTGTACTTACCATGATGGACAGCAGAAGCAGAACAATGACCAGAAAAATCTGACGGTGCAGACCTGTGACTGGCTGATTAGCCATGGTGTCCTTAAAAGTAAGATAGATAGGAGGCCTACAAAACTATTACCAGATTTATATAATCAAAAACATTTAAGGGCTAATGAACAGAAGTCGACTTCATATCAGGAAGTCATGGTCCCTCACACAGTTCCCAGATTTGAGCTTGTTTACACACCTAGAACCCCTTGAATGAAGGGGAATCCAGATCCCCTTGATGTATCAACAATTTATGCAGTCTTTCTCCCATCCTTTCCCTAGGGTAGGTAAGGCCTTTTGCCTGAGTGGCCTTATACTGGGGAAAAGGCAATTATCAATTTGGGAAGTATCAGATGCTGGTTCTGAACTAACACTGATTCCAGGGGATCCAAAACATCATTGTGGTCCTCCAGTAATAGTAGAGGAATATGGAGCTTAGGCAATCAGTGGAATTTTCGCAAAGATCCTACTCACAGTAGATCCAACAGCTCCTCCAATCTATCCTATTCCAAAATGAATATTTGGCATTGATGTACTTAGTTCTTGGAAGAATCCTCACATTGGTTCTCTAACCTGTTCTGTGAGGGCTATCATGTTTGGGAAGACCAAATGGAAGCCGTTAGAGTTGCCTTTGCTTAGTAAAACAGTTAACCAAAAGCAATATTGTATTCCTGAAGGAATTCCAGAGATTAATGCCACCTTCAAAGACTTGAGGAATGCAGGGGTGGTGGTGTGCACCACATCTTTTAATTGTCACATTTGGCCTGTGCAAAAGACAGATGGGTTTTCGTGAATGACAGTAGATTATCATAAACTGAATCAAGGGATGTCTCCAAATGTAGCTGTAATTCCAGATAGTTTCCTTGATTGAGCTGATTAACACATCTTCTAGTATTTGACATGCAGCTACTGGTTTGGCAAATCTTTTCTCCATATCTTTCCATTAGGACCATCAGAAAAAAATTTACTTTCATTTGGCAAGGACAGAAATATATATTTGCTGTGTTACCTCAGGGGTATATTAACTCACCAGCCCTGTGTCACAAATTAGTTTGTTGGAATTTTGATCACCTTTTCTCTTCCATGTGATATCACACTGGTCCATTACCTTGGTGATGTTATGTTGATTGGAACTAGTGAGCAGGAGGTAGAAAGCACTCTGGATTTGTTGGTACAGCATTTCAGAGCCAGAGGATGGGAAATAAATCCAACAAGGTCTTTCTATCTCAGTGAAGTTTCTAAGAATGCAGTGGTACGGAGCATGTAGAGATATCCTTTCTAAGGTGAAAGAAAAATCATTGTGTCTGGCTTTCCCTACAATCAAAAAAGAGGCACAAAGTCTAGTGGGCTATTTGGATTTTGTAGGAAAGACATTACTCACCTAGATGTCTTGCTCTGGCCCTTTTTCCTAGTGACTCAGAAAGCTGCTAGCTTTGAGTGGGACCCAGAAAAAGAAAAGGCACTGCAACAGGTCCAGGCTGCTATGCAGGCTTCTTTTCCACTGGGACCATGTGATCCAGAAGATCCAGTGTTACTTATAGTGTGAGCAACAGGTAGAGATGCTATTTGGTGTCTCTGGAAGACTCGTATAGGTGAATTGCAGCAGAGACCTTTAGAATTTTGGAGTGAGGCTCTCTTTGTCTTCATCACTAGACAACTGTTATTCCTTTGAAAAACAGATCTTGGCCTGCTACTGGGCCACAGAGGAAACTGAGCATTTGCCATGGCCTTTCTGATCTACCAAGTCACAAGATCAGACATACACAGCAGCAGTCTATCATTAAATGAAAATACTATATTTGTGATCAAGCCAGGGGAGGTCCAGAGAGCTCAAGTAAATGGCGTGAGGAAGTTGCCCAGATACCTATAACTCCTATGCCTACTCTACTGCTTTCTGTTTCCCAGCATGCACCTATGGCCTTCTGGGGTGTGCCATATGATCAGCTGTCAGCTGCAGTATTATAGTCTCTTTCTGGAACATTCCAGAAGGACAGTGGGTGGAACTTTGAGCAGTGTACTTAATAGTACATTTAGCTTGGCAGGAGAAATGGCCAGATGTGCAACAGTATACTGATTCATGGGCCATAGCCAGTGGTCTGGCTGGATGATCGGGAATTTAGAAAGGACATAACTGAAAAATTGGTGACAAAGACATTTGGGGAAGAGGTATACAGATAGACCTCTACATGTGGGAAGAGTATGCAAAAATATCTATTTCCCATGTAAACATTCACCAAAATATGACATTCACAGAAGAGGATTTTAATCAAAAGGATAAGGGGACCCGTTCTGTGGGTAGTGGCCAACTTCCTTCGTCAGCCATGCTGTCACTGCCGAAAGGGCTCATGAACAGAGTGGCCATGTGACAGGGATGGAGGGTATGCATGGGTTCAGAAACATGGACTCCCACTCATCAAGGCTGATTGGCTACAGTCATGGCTGAATGCTCTATATACCAACAGCAGAGACCAATACTGAGTCCCTGATATGGCACCATTTCACAGGGTGATTAACCTGCCACATAGTGGCAAGTTGATTATAGTGGACGGCTTCCATCACAGTAGGGACAAGGCTTTGTTCTCACTTGCATAGACATGTATTCGGAATATAGATTTGTCTTCACTGCATGTAAGGCTTCAGGCAAAACTACCATCTGTGGGCTCACAGAATGCCTTATCCACCATCATGGAATTCCCCATAGCATTGCCTCTGACCAAGGAACTATTTTACATCCAAAGAAGTGAGGCAATGGGCTCATGCTCATGAAATTCCCTGGTTTTACCATGCTTACCTTCCAAAAGCCCCTGATTGTTATAAAGCTGGTTGCACATTTAAAGACACAATTATGGTGCCAGCTAGGTGACAATAGCTTGCAGGGCTGGGGAAAGGTACTTCAAAAGACTGTATATGCTTTGAATCAGCATCTACTGTATGGTACTCTGTCTCCATAGCCAAGATTCATGTCCAGAAATAAAGGGTTACCATTCACCAATATCCTTTATGATCCACTAGCAAAACTTTCACTCCCTGTCCCCAGGACCTTATGTTCTGCTGACTTAGAAGTCTGAGTTGGAGAGGAGGAGTCTTATACTAGGAAACACAACAATGATATCTTTAAACTGGAAGCTAAGACTTCCTCTTGGCCATTTTTGTCTCCTCATGCTTGTTAGAAAACATGTTAAAATGGAATCACAGTATTTTCAGGGGTAATTGACCCAGGCTGTCAAGAGGAAATTGGACTACTATTCTACACTGGAGGAAATAAAGGATATACATTGAGTGCACCTCTTAATATGACTATGCCCTATTGTTAAAGTCAGTGGGAAACTATCACAATCTAATTTAGGCAGAATGACAAATGGCTCAGAGTCTTGAGGAATGAAGTATGGGTCACTCCACCACAGAAAGCACCAAGACCTTCCAAGGTGCTTGCTGAATGCCAAGGGAACACAGAATGGGTACTAGAAGAGAATAGTTCTAAATACCCACTACAGCCCTGTGATCAGCTACAGAAAAGAGGCTTGTAATTGCCCTATTTCTCTCCTATTATGATTCTAATGTAATATAATGTTGATACACTTAACACTGGCTCTTAAGGATTGTTAAGTTGTGTTACAATGTTCAAGCTGTGAAATGATAAGAATAAGCATCACCCAGGGACAATTCACCTTCTATGCTGAGGAGGGAATTAGTGTGTTTCGGGTTCTATGCAGGATAGTTATAACATTTTAGACATAATTTTAAGCATGTCTTTGTGTCTGAAGGCTAATTTAAAGAAATGTGTCTGGTTGCCAAGTTGACAAAGGGTGGATTGTATTGGTTGATACATTGTGTTAACTTGGGAAGATTGGAAATTTACCTAAGTCATTCAGCAGGAAGTCAAGGTCCTTACTTTGTAACATCTTCAGTCTGTGCAAGAGGAGGACATGGAGGTGGTGTGAGTGCTACGTTCACCAGAGGGGGTTAGTGTGCAAATAGTAAAAGGGAAATGATGAAGAACTGATCCAGGGAAGCACACGTCTCTGCCCTTCAGTTTATAAGTCATCTCCTGGCTTCTGGTGCAGACTTTTTGATTTCTGCCTGGGACTCTTTAGCCTGTTGGCATAGACTTTTCATCCTTCCATTGCAGATTCTTTAGGATTTCACCACAGACTCATCAGCCTCCTGATATGGACTTGCACAGAGCACTGCAGTGGGCTCCAGACCTTGGGCTGGGCCCTTCAGCCTCTAGCGTGAAGACACCCTCTGCACGTTTCCTCATCCAACTCTATGGTTGGTCATCATAAGCCAATCTTTTACTTTCTTACACATTTGGATATCTTGAGTCTATCTGTCTCTCTGATACACCTGAGTGATACACCTCCCTAAAAATTTAGCAGTTTAACAACACATATTTACTGCCTTACATACAGCTCTCTAGTTAGAGGTGCAGCAAGGCATGACTAGGTCAGAAATTGATAAGACTGAAGGCAAGATTTTTGCTTGGGTTTTTTTCTCAAGTCTTTGGAGAAAATCCACTTACAGACTTCTTTTTTTTTTTTTTTTTGAAAGAGAATAAAACAAAAGGGAGCAGTACAGAGCAGATCAGAACAGGACAACATAGGCCACACAGTACTTTACATTAAGTCAACTGGACATCAACAGTATCTAACACCATATCACTTACAGACTTCTTGAAAAATTTCATTCTTCAGGTTGTAGAAAGTTTTCACTACCATGGTGGATATCAGTCAACAGCTGACCTCAGAGAGACTATCTCTAAATTCCGTTTCTGTGTCACCCTAGACATCTCAGACATGAAAATTTGCTTCTTTCGAGTTATTTTAGTATATATCTCTGAACTTTGGAGTTTTTTTTTCTTTTTTCAACTTTCTATTATGTATTGTTTCCATGCCTGAATATCTCATTTTACTCTGAAAGTTAGCTACATCTTATAACATAACCTAATCATGAATGTAATCGTCATTTTACAAATCCAGAAGTTATGTAGTACATATACACTATGAAGAGAAAAATCCTAGTGGTATTTCAATTCTAAATATGACAATAATACTCAAATTTTAATTATGCTTTTCTATGTTGATGTTCATAAATTTTATAAAAATTAGTATGTTTTTGCATCTTTTTTTTGTCAAAAGCCTCTAAAATAGAGTGGAAGAATATTCCTAAATATAACTCACACATTTCACATTCTCACTTTTTACCTGTTATTATCAAGTAGCATAGTGTTCTTCCCTTTTACCAAAACTATCATTCCATCCTACTTTTAAATGAGAAAGAGTAAATTACAGAGAAAGAAAAGATCATATGTTAAGAAGCAGTAGGAATGTATTTTGATATAGTGGAGACTCCCTCAAAATGTACAGTTAAGTTACTCTAAATATATGTCTGATGACATCAATTTTTGTTACTTACGAGTATTTCTGTTGTCTTATGTGCTCTGTTCAGTTGCATATTTTAGGAGGATGTCTACATAGGCAATGTACCACTGTTTTACTATATGCTTTTGTATTCTGTAATGGTTCTGAGAATGAAGTATGAATTCTGATTTCTTTTGCTTATTGTCTTTAAGCTCTCAAGATTAAGAACATAGAAAACATAAACATACTGAATGATTAAACATTTTTAAAGATGTCAAGGTGATACATAGTCACATGGAAAGCCAGAATGGTAGAGCAGAAGAACACAAATCTTGGGCTTAGCTGACCTGTATTTAAGTAATAGACCCCACTGGTTAACAGTGGAAACGAGGAGAACAGTAATGTTTTGAAATCTATACTCCTTTCTATGAAATGGCAATGGAAACAGCTCACTTCTTTACTGTGATAACTAAATGACAAAGCAATCAGTTTAAACAAATGTGAATTCAGAAGACCCATTTTTGTTAAATCGATTTTTAAAGATTCTATGAAATAAACAGTTCTCAAAATAATGTGCAGTTGTGCATACAGGGGTCTTTTGAAAGAAGGCTCCACTACTTATCTCCTAAACGTTCTGCTTTTTTAGGGAGAACACGTTAAATCTTTCAATATTTTAGAATTAAAATCACATCACAGGCTAATGGCTGCCATTTGCTAAGAATAAAACTTTACATTGATTAGAATGAGTACTGTGGATTGAAGAAAGGTGAAAATTTTATTCTGGCTTCAGTTGTTGGCAATTTGAAGCATCACTGGATGATGTCTTAGTTCTCAAAAAGCACATTTTATAATACTTGTGTATTGAAGTGTTACCAGAATTAGTGTTTGAGAAACATTTCTAAAATCTCACTTTAAAGCTATTTTACAAGTATCAGAAATCGTTACACAACCTTAATTTCTAACTCCACAAGCAAGGATGTGCATGGTTTCTTTATTATTAAATAAATGTGCTAGATGATCCAGGTTAGTGTAGTAGTATGAATCTGTTAATGTTAATTTCAGTTTTGTAATGTTTATTGATGGAGATTTTATACTCCATGGTGCATAAACAGAAATTAACAGTAAAACTAAGGTTTGAGCCAGAGAATTCCAGGCTGTAATCTATAAATTAATACAGAAGAATTGTGATAAGAAATTATATGGATGCATCCTCTTCTCTTAAATTTATCTTTCAATAGTTAAGTTACTCCATATCACAAATTTACTCAATCATAAGACTCAAATAAAATTTCACATGCATGTATGGCTCCAACCCTCCTCCACTCCTGCCATTCACAAATTAGCTCCTATGTTCTACATTGGTGACTATGAACCATGTAAGAGAGGAAACAGAATTCACACATTGTGAGAATTGGAAAGGAAGATGATATTGTAGATGTACTAAATATAATTTTTTTTATTTTTTAAGACTAAATGATTGGAAATAAAGAATAAAGAATAGACACTATACAGTTGTCAGCTGGAAGAAACTATCATGATAAAGTACTACAAGCTGTGTGAGGTGTGTCTACACTACTTCGTATGTTTGGAAATTGAGAATGCAAGGTTAATTCTATGTGGGGACATTATGGAAAATGAGATAGCATGTGGCAGTTTAAAATAATATTGAACTTGATGTTATAAAGCAAAAATTAAAAATAAGGACATACTGAAAAGTTGCAATGACTATGAAAGGTAAATATTTCCAATCAAGCCCGCCCTCTCGGTAAGCGCCATCCTCTGGCATGAGCCAGGAGGAGACCCAGTACTGTCTCTTGAACCTACTGGTGAGCAGGCTTGGAATCAAACATCCCAAACCTCCCCTAACCCCCCCTCCCCCGTTAGCAACTGGCGACAAAGGTCTGAGCATCTCTTGGCAGGATGACTATATGCAACATAGCAAATATGGGGGGACTCCTCTATCTTCTCTTTGAAAGAAAGTGTTTTCAGTTTTGTTTTCATTATGATTAATTTCTTTACTCTATTCAATATTCTCTTTTGATTGATTTTATAATGTTCTATCTTTGGTCTGATTTTGCTATACTTAATTGACTAGACAACTATTGTGAAGATAATGAGATATACTATGGTACCTATTACTGTTATCTCGGTAACCTGCTGTGAAGTTCTGTACCAAATTCACAGCACTGTCTCAGTTGGCTTTGTTCTGTCTTGTTCTGTTGTATTTTACTACCTTCAAAATAAAAAAAAAA
>PVJX010038953.1:0-16007 GCA_004027295.1 Dolichotis patagonum
AAATGTTCGATGAAAAATATAAAGAAAATCTAGAATACATGAAACAGATTCAAAGAGATTATCAGGAAACTAAAAACTCCATTGAAAGCTGGCAAAACTGCTTGAAAGAAACTAAGGATAGACTATCAAAACTTGAAGACAGGTTTGCAATGTGTGATCATGAAAGGAAAGATCTTTTAAAAATAACAAGGAAACAGGCAGTAACAATACAAAGGCTAGAAGAAAACAGGAAGATCTATAACCTTAGAATAAAAAATGTGAATGAAGACGCAGGAGACAAAACAAAGGAATTACAAAGGTTAGTCACAGAAATAATTAAGGAAAACTTCCCAAGCATAACAAAAGAAAATGATATCCAGATGTATGAAGCATACCAAACTCCAGCCACCTACAACCAAAACAGAGCTATACCCAGACACATAATAATCAAGATTCCAGAAATTCAATAAAAGAACACAGTTTTAAAAGCTGTCAGAGAAAAGAAACAGATCACCTATAAAGGAAAACCCATCAAAATCACAGCAGACTTCTTGACACAGACCATCAAATCAAGAAGAGCTTGGAGCAAAGTAATCCAAGCCCTGAAAGAAAATAACTTCCAGCCCAGATTGATGTATCTTGCAAAACTGTCTCTAGAAATTAATGGAGAAACAAAATTCTTCCATGACAAAGAGGAACTGGGGGAATTTGTGACAACTAATCCAACACTATAAAAAATACTGAAGGACATTCTAGAGAGAGAGAGAGAAAAAAATACCAGTATTCCAGGAATAGTGGCAGAGAAGCCTCAATGAACAGGACAGTGGAATGAAAGAGAAAAATAGACAACCAGTGGCAGAAAAATAGAATAGCAGAAATGAGGCAGAGAAAGTTGGCTGTATCTCTAACATAGACGGCCTTGATATACTAACAAAAAGAAACACACACAGAGTAGATCAGGAGATAGGGCCCATCCAGATGCTCTGTATTGGAAACATAATTAACCTGAAAGAGGGTTTATGGACAGAAAGTCAAATATGAGAAAATAATGTTCTATGTGACAGGGAACCAGAGAGAAATAGGGACAACTCGACCAGCACCTGCAGATAGGCTGAAAGGACACAATACTTTTGTGCAGTAGAGAACTACTCAGCTTTAATGAAGGAAAACCTTGAAGCTTTTATAGGTAAAGGAATACAACTGGAGATCAAGCCCAGAAGTCAGAAGGTTCAGAACCAGTTAGGATAAACAGCAGGTTGCTCCCCTCAATCTAAAAACTGAGGGAGTTAGTGGGACACAATATGTGCAGTGCACCCTATGGGAGTGAAAGGGGAGGAACTGTCTTAAAAAAGAAGGCAGAGGATATTGTTAATAGTGTGGCAGGATTTAAAATCTACATTATTCTCACCACTCTATTTAGATAGATTATATTCTGTTCCAGTTTGCCTACTTGCACTAGATTTGAGGGCACAGACAGCTATCCCAAAAATAGCAGGATATATTATGGTAATCATCCTTAATTTCCTATCAACTTAATCTGAAGCCCTGTATAACTTACACTGTCTTATTATGACTGATCTTATTTGAATCTGGTTTGTTAGATAGCTATTTTGTATTGACTGATTTTATTCAAATCTGTTATGATTGATAGTATCAAGACTGTAGGCAACTACACTGAAGATGCAAAGATTCACTTGGATGCCCACTCTGGTTTGATTACTACCTGCTTTTGAAGTCTTATAATGTGTCCAATGTTTTATTTTTATTAATAGTTATATACTGCTGAGACATCATAGTAACCATTGTAGATCACCTTCTATTGCGGTTTTATATGGCTTTTTCATTTCAGGTTTTTCTAGGAATTTGTTTTGTTTTGTTTTGCTTTGTTTTGTTCTTCCCTCTGATATAGAAAGGATAGATATACACATAGAGACTCATGCATGCGCAGAACAGTTTCTGAGAACTAATTATATAACGCATGATGAAATGAACAACTACTTTGAAGAAAAAGAGACACTACAGTACCCAGTGCTGATTCCATAGTGTCATGATGTGAAATCCAGCAAAACTATCATTCTTTGGTCAGAGTGATTTTTAGCCTGTTTTGTTTTGTTTTGTTTTAAGTTCAACATACATGAAGGTATGGACAGCTATTTTGAAGAGAATGCGAGACACTATGACAGCCATTGTTAGCTTCCCTATTGTCTGGTCTTGAAGACCTAAAACGCCTTCCTCATCCTGTTTAGATCAGCTCCATACTATGTTGCTTTGTGTGAATTCTCTGTATGTGAAGATATGGACAACTATTTGGAAGAAAACAAGAGACAATATGATAGATAGTGAAGATCTCTGATTGTCTTGCTTTGAAATTTATGTCTCTTACATTGCTTTCTTGCGTTCTGTTTTGTTGTGTTTAATTTTACCCTCTTTTAAAAAAAAACCTACCAACTAAGGCCCAATATCTCATAGATTCACTGCTGAATTCCACAAAACCTTTAAGGATGTTATAATACTAACACTCTTCAAACGCTTCAACAAAATTGGCAGGGAAAAAAATGCTGCCAGACTCTGGAAGCCAGTATCATACCTGTCTCAAAATCAGACAAAGGCTCAACTGAAAAATAAAATTACAAATCAATCTTCTTAATATACATAGATACAAAAATCCTCAAGAACATATTGGCGAACAGAATGCAACACATCAGCAAAATAGATATGTATGACAATTAACTTTACAAAGTTTACAAAGTTTCATAAGATCAACAAATGGATCTGATGCTGGAAAAATAAAAGAAGGCTAAAGGGAGGGGGAAGAAGGGAACAGCAATGTGTTATGTACATGTATCAATTCCCTACAATGAATGTAATTAATAGGTACTACAAACATACAGTAATAATAAAAGTTAGCAAGCAAGAAAGAAAAAAAAAAAGAAAGCAAAGTGAGCAAGCAAGAAAGAGGAGATTAAAGATACTTTTCTTGGGAAAAAATCTAAAAGGATTATATATCAATCATGACCAAGTAGGTTTCATCCCAGAATTATAAAGAGGGTTCACTATACAAAACTTGATAAATGTCCACATAAATATAAACACATAAGCAGATACAAGGACAAAAACCCTAAGATCGTATCAACAGATGCAGAAAAAGGTTCTGACAAAATCTAACATCCATTCATGATAAAAATCCTGAAGACAACAGGTATAGGAGAGCTCTACCTGAGTCTTAGCTTTCTCTCTAAAAATCAGGAACAAGACAAGAATGCTCATGATCATGCTTCTCTTCAACAAAGTACTTGAAATATTAGCCACAATAATCAGGCAAGAGGAAGAAATAAAATGGATACATAGAGAAAAGGAAGAAGTTAAATTACCATTATGTGCAGATGACACGATACTCTACAGTAAAGAAATTCCATCAAAATACTTTTGAAATTAATAACCATTTTCAGCAATGTAGCAGGATATAATTTCAACACACAAAAGTTAACAACTGTATGTGTGTACAGTAATAATGAACTCATTGAGAAAGAAATTAGGAAAACAATACCATTTACACTAGCATCAAGAAAAATTAAATACCCAGGAATTAACCTAACCAAGTAAATGAAATATCTCTGCAAGAAAAACTACGTATTCTCAAAAGGAAGATTAAAGAGAATATGAGTAATTGGAAGATGTGCCTGTTGCAGGATGGCCAGAACCAATATTGTCAAAATAACCATATTCCTAAAAGTGATATTTGGATTTAATGTAATCTCAAATAAAAACACCAACAGCATTCCTCTAATATGTAGAGAAAAGCATTCTAAAATTCATAGGGAACCAGAAGAGACCCAGAAGCAAAACAAATTTTGCACAAAAAGAGCACAGCAAGAGACTTTACAGTACCTGATTTCAAGTTATACTGCAAAGCAACTGTGATAAAAAGGCATGGTATTGGCAAAAAAAAAAAAAAAAAAGACAAGTGGATCACTGAGACAAAATAGAGGATGCAGAAACACTCCTGATACATTTCAGTTATCTGATCTTCAATAGTCAAAAATACAAGGTGAAGGAAAGACAGCCTCTTTAGCAAATGGTGCTGGGTAGACTGGTTCTCTCTATGTGGAAGATTGAAGCTAGACCCGTAACTCATACTATGTAAAGTAAAATAAAAATGGACCAGAGATCTAAATATTAAAACAGAAACAACCTACTGGCAGATAAAATAGGTAGAACTCTTAAAATAATTGGTGTGGACAAGGACTTTATGAACAGAACTCCAATTGCACAAAAAATAACAGCAAGAATCACCAAATGGAATTCTATCAAATTAAAAACTTCTGTACAGCAAAGGAAACTATCAGCAGAATAAAAAGACAACCTACAGAATGGGAAAAAATTTTTTTGCCAGTTATTCCTCAGACAAAGAACTAATATCTAGAATATATACAGAATTTCTTTTTTAAAAATCAGACCACTTAAAAAGACTCAATCAAAAACATGGGCAAATATATGAACAGACATTTCTCTAAAGTCTAAATCTCCATAAACACATGAGAGTTGTCCAACACTCCTGGCTATTAGAGAAATGTAAAATAAAGATTTCCTCTTATACCAGAAAGAATGGCCACCATCAAGGAATCAAATAACAAATGCTCGCATGGCAGTAGTGAAAAAGGAACCCTTCTACATTGCTGGTGGGAATGTAAAGTAGTACAACTATTCTAGCCATCAGTAGAGAGAGTTCTCAAAGAACTAAAATTAGAAATTCATTTGACCCAGTTGTTTCCCTTTTAAGTATCTTCCTCAAAAAGCTAAAGACATCATATCATAGCAATACACGCATACCAGTGTTTATAGCAGCACACTTTGTAATACCTAAATCCTGGAAGGACCCTGTAGGTCTATCAAAAGATAACTGAATAAAGAAAATGTAGTATCTATACATAAGAGAATAGTAAATTACTCAGCTACAAAGAAAGACGAATTCACGATGCATTTGTAGGAAAATGGATATAACTGGAAAACAATGTTACGAGAAATAAAAAAATCAGACATACAAGCCTAAATACTGTATGGCTTCTCTCATTTAAGTAACACAAAGTACCAGTAAAAAGCAAAATAAAAGACTGATGAAAGGAAATGGAGAGAAATCTTTTGCAAATGGGATGAGGTCAAAAGACTGAGGACCAGGGGAAAGACAGAAAAGAGGACATTGAAAGATTTAAGATGTGTCATTCATATATCTCTATATCTATATCTATATCTATATATATCTCAAATACCCTCAATGAATGGCAACATTGTATGTCACAAACATGAACTAATAATAACAATAATAGAACTCCTAAATACCTAGAGGATCTAGAGATGAAGGGAAGGAGGTATGTGGGAGAAGGGAAATAAAAAAGAATTAAGATGAATTATGTACATGTACCTACTACCTAAGATGAATGTAAAATTCATGTAATGCAAACATGTACTAATAAAAATTTTAAAACTACCACTTAGCTCAAATTTCAACTCTTTTCAATGAAAATTGCCATAATACTTCCCCTATTCCCCAAAACTTGTTTCTCTTGTGACATCCCACAAGTTTGGTTATAGATCTTTTATAAAATTTGTCATATGTTGAGTTATACTTTACTTACATGTTTTTCTAGGTAGCCTTTTTACTACTATGTGATTCCCTACATGTAGGCACTGTGCCTTTTGTCATTTTTTTAATCAAGCTAAAATAATTCTAAAATAGAAGTTTAGCTATATAATGTTCTAATGTCACCATCATTGGAATAAATACATATAAAGCCAGTAACCACAACTAATTGTTTCAAAAGTGACAAGTCATAACTTTAAATTGTTTGGATATGTCTATGTGCCCAAGATAATTGTTCCCATGTCATGTGAATATTAAATTCTCTATACCAGTCTTGAGTTAAACAGTGAGTACTAACAAGAAATCTTTAAACACAGAATGACATACATGGATTCAGGTAAAAATATCCCTTAATATATTTCTGAAGAAGTTTGAATGTCTAAAAGCATATACAAAAGTCATCAACAAGATGTAAGAGGCTATTAATAAAATTTGTCGATTCAAAAAGTGAGACAAATGAGTCTATAGTTAGCAGTGTCTTAGGGTTCCACATTGACAATAAGTAATCACAACTTGATATAAGTCTCAAATATATGGGTTTTATTTCTTAAAAAGCTACAATAAAAAACAAATTATCAAATCAGATCAAGAAGCAGTTGAGCTGGACGTGGTGGTACACGCCTATAACCCCAGCAGTAGGGATGCTGAGGCAGGAGGATCTTTTTGAGTTTGAGATCAGCCTGGGTTACAAAGTACACTCAAGGCCAGCCTGAACTGCACAGTGAGATCCTGTCTCAAAAAGACCAAAATGCAAAAATAAAAGAAGCAGTTGAACCAATCTTTTCTATTTGTATTGAACTAAAAAGAAAAAAAAATGCTACAACTATATTTTGAATATGAAAGAATATATTTTTTGGTCTCGTTTTGTTTTTTGAGACAAGGTCCTAACTATGTGATCCAGGTCAGCCTTAAATCTGCTATGTTATCCAGGCTGGTCTCAAATTTGTGATGCTCCTGCCTCATTGTCTTGACTGCTGGGATTGCAGGCAAGTGATACTTCACCCACTGAAAGAATCAATTTTCACATTCACATCATAAAACAGTTAATGAGGAAACTGAATAATGTAGCATAGAAATTGCCCATGCTCACTCTATGGAAGAAACTAATTTAACTGAAGAATGGGCAAACAATTCTAATTGCATATTACATACATATGACTGAAGTTTAAGCCTCTCTCAACTTAGGACAACCCTCAGAGTGTAAAAATGCACTGAGTTGTCCTTCTTCATCAAATATTTGGTTAATGTGGAGTCTATTTTTTATTTTTAGCTTAGGATATGACAATCACTATGCTTTTAAATATCATTCAATCCTACTGGCTCAGTAATAATTACAGAAAATAAGACAGTATACCTGTATATTTAATTGGGGAGTTGTGAGCATGTATCTGAGAAATTACATATTCCACTGTTCTTAAATATTTTAGTCTCAAGACAGCTTTATACTATTAAAAATCACTGGTGTTCTCAAAAATCTATTTTTATGTGGATTATGTGCACTGATATTTACCATAACAGAAATTAAAACAAAAATTTAAAACACACATTTTATTAGCTGTCAGAGCAGTTACTTATCACTGTGTAGCCTCTACATGACACTGAAGTATAGTTGTGGGAGAAAAAGTAAAAATGAGACACTGACAACCACTGGAATATGTAGCTCCACAGGAGGGTAGCATTGTACTTGCTAGCAAGTCAAGCATAAACCTTTAACTACTGTTTAGTAGAGCTGCTGAAGTGAGCGCATTAGGTACTGTTCACACTCTTAATTTTTTCTAATTCTGGCTCCTCAGTCTGGCTGGCTAGGGTCTTTCTGCCTACATTTAATTTTTGGACTTAAGATGACAGGTCAGCCCTACAGAAAGATGCAAAAACTCTTCGAACAAAAAGCAACCTAATTTCATTTCTATGGTTCCACCTATAATAAAAATTAAACTCTTCTTATTGAAAATAGTTGTTTAGGTGATGAATAGAAAGAAGGGAAACAAACCATATGACACTGTGACAATATTATTACATTAAAAACCGTGGTGATAGTTTAAAAGCTGTGACAACTCATTTGTTGTTTTCGTTTTCATATACCATACTCTGCAACATTTGACCAAGGTTGTCTAAAAAGTACATTATTATTTAAAAAACAAACTGTAGAGAGAGTCTCCTTTAAAAATTCTGTGCTTTGGGTCACTGAATTAAATTTTATAAAACCTTGATATACAGTCAGCAAAACATGGGCAAGTCAACAAAGACTTCTGTCCCTCTGGCAACTTTCTGTCATGAGCATTCTTCCTCACCACAGAAAACTGGAGGATAATTTTTGTTTTATTTCCCCTGAAGCAGCCAGGGCAGTTTCCTCATTACCTAAAACTTCATTAAAGAGTTTCTCCTGAGAGGTTCAGACAAACATGGTTGTAGTAAAGTACTAATACTAATGTTTTTGTAACTTGCAATTTTCTTTGTACATCTTTACTCAACTGACTTGTCAATTATATAGTATGAGTATAAACATTTTCTTAATAAACTCAGAAACCTCTAGGTAGACTGAAAGTACTCTATGTACTACAGTGAAAAGAAAAACATCATTTCTAAGCACTTATTGAAACACTTTGCTCATGCAGTTTATTCAGTCTTGGTATAGCAAGTGTGCATCTGGGGAATCCATGGCTACATCAAGATTCTTTTTCATTCCTTTTCCATCCTTTATGAACAAGTAGTCTAAAGTATTAGTTCATGACACAAAATTTTCTGTGGCTGCTGGCAAGGACTTAACCAAAAATAAAATTTAAAAAGGAGGAAAATATTCAATTTTTCTTGATAATTACTAATTTAAAAGAGTTCAGTAAGAGTGATTCCAAATGTGCAAATCATATATACACAGTATTTTGAGCAAAGGAAGTGTCTGAGAAAACACTGAGTTATCATGAAAGAAGAGTACGTTGTCATCCTTATTTTTAAGATTACTGCTGTTTTCTTTAATCGCCTTTCAGATCCAAGGCAGAGGGAATGAGTCACGGTTACCACCACTACTACTGAATCTGTGGTAACCATCTTTTCCAATTAATGCCAAAGAAAGGCAGCAAAACTCAAGTTCATAAACCTGCTTGGAAAATATTGTGATTTCCAGGTTTCATACAAACAAAAGTTAAAATAAAGGACTATTAATGATAGATTTTAAAAAGAATTTTTCTAGTATTTCTAGGGAGCAGATACTTCAATAAATTTAACTTTATTTTGAGAGAATTTCATACAAGAAGAAAATAGTTAAATAGTGACTTTAAAAATTGTAAAGTTCAATAATAGCATTTAAATGCCTGTGACAAATTCAAACTGTCAAACTGGGCATGGTGGTATACACCTATAATCCCAGCACCCAGGAGGCTGAGGCAGGAGGATTGCCCACCCCTTCAATGCCAGCTCGGGCTACATAGTAAGTTCAGATCAGCCTGAACTACACAGCAAGATCGTGTCTCAAACAAAAAACAAAACAAAACAAAAAAAGCAACAAATTTAAACTGTTCTATCATTGCATAATCATCTCCATGATTGGCAAATATCATTAAATATGACTTATTTCCTTTAAGAAATATCAATTTTATGGGTTTCTGATTAAAGAAAAATGTGCCTTGGGCAACTTCAGTTTACTATACAAATTGAATGCTTGTTGTGGAATAAATGATGAAATTAGTATACAAATTAAATAACAATTATATAAAAGTAACTAAATAAATACAAACCAAATTTATGTTCTTTAATATAATTCCCCACTGCTACCACTCTTATTCAATATAGTTCTGGAAACACTAGCCAGGGCAATCAATCAGACAAGAGAGAGAAATA
The DNA here is from genome assembly GCA_004027295.1 of Dolichotis patagonum. Classification (NCBI taxonomy): domain Eukaryota; kingdom Metazoa; phylum Chordata; class Mammalia; order Rodentia; family Caviidae; genus Dolichotis; species Dolichotis patagonum. The sequence continues at coordinate 9,452 of PVJX010038953.1, forward strand.
AAAGGAATAAAGGAATAAAAGGAAGAAGTTAAATTATCACTATTTGCAGATGACACGATACTCTATATAGAAGACCCAAAAACTCCATTAAAACACTACTAGAGTTAATAAATAAATTCAGCAATGTAGCTGGATACAAAGTCAACACTCAAAAATCAATAGCATTCCTGGACACAAATAAATGACTGAGAGAGAAATTATGGAAATAACACCTTTCACAATAGCATCCAAAACAATGAAATACTTAGGAATCAACCTAACTAACAATGTAAATGACCTATATGCTGAAAATTATACTACACTAAAAAAAGGAGATTGAAGAAGATATTAGAAAATGGAAAGATATCTCTTGCTCTTGGTTAGGAAGAACCAACATTGTGAAAATGGCCATACTCCCAAAACTGTTATACAGATTTAATGCAATCCCAATCAAAATACCATTGAGATACCTTACATATCTAGAGAAATCATTCCTAAAATTCATTTGGTAACAGAAGAAATCTAGAATAGCAAAGGTAATTCTGGGCAACAAAGGCAAGGAAGGAAGCATCTAAATTCCTGACTTGAAATTATACTACAAAGCTACAGTGATAAAATCAGCATGGTACTGGCAAAGAAATAGACGTGAGAATCAATGGAACAGATCAGAAGATGCAAACATAACTACAGACATTCAGCCACCTTGTATTTGACAGAGGGGCTAAACATGTTCACTGGAGGAAGGATAGCCTCTTTCATAAATGGTGCTGGAAACATTGGTTCTCCATATGCCGAAGACTGACACTAGATCCATGCCTATCACCATGCACAAAACTAAAGTCTAAATGGATCAAAGACCTAAATTTTAAAACAAAAACACTAAATCTACTGGAAGACAAGATAGGTAGAAGTCTTGGAGACATAGAGGTAGGCAGAGAATTCATGAACAAAACACAAACTGCACAGGAAACACTTCAAAGAATCAACAACTGGGATCTCATCTTAATAAAAAAAGTTTTTGCACCTCAAAAGAACTCACCCACAAAGTGAAAAGAAAACCCACAGAATGGGAAAGAATGTTAGCCAGCAACCCCTCAGACAAAGGACTTATATCCAGAACATATAAACTGAAAAACATCAAGCCCCTCAAATTCAAAGACCCTCTCCAAAAATGGGCATCTGAGATGAACACACAGTTCTCAGATGAAGATACACAAATGGCAAATAAATACATGAAGAAATGTTCATCATCACTGGTCATTCGAGAAATGCAAATTAAAACAGCATTGAGATTTTATCTCACTCTGGAAACAATAGCTGCCATCAAGAAATCAACTTATAACAAACGTTGGCGGGGCTGGGGGGGGAGGAACACTTCTCTACTGTTGGTGGGAGTATAGACTGGTGCAACCACTATGAAAATAAGTATGGAGAATTCTCAGAAGACTAGGATTGGAAATTCCATTCAATACAGCTATTCCCCTCCGTGGTATTTTCCCAGAAAAGCTGAAAAGGCCATATCACAGTGATATACATGCACCTATGTTCATAGCAGCACAATTTGTAATAGCTAAATCTTGGAAACAACCAAAATGCCCATCAACCGCAGAGTGGATGAAAAAGATGTAGTATTTTTATACAATAGCGTATTACTCAGATATAAAAAGGATGACCTTGAGGCCTTCATAGGCAAATGGAGACAACTTGAGGCTATCCTTATTAGTGAAATAAATAAGAATCATATTTATAAATATCACATTGTGTGTAATAAGAAATGTAGGCGTAATAAAACCCAAAGTGTGTAAGTGCTATTGTAAAAAAGAGAGGAAAAGCAAGTGCTTTAAAGTATATAGCTGCATGTGTGTTTAAGTGTATAGGATTGATAACCATATTACTAAGTTTTTGTTGGATAGTTGAACAGAACTGTTTGCAGTCTCACTGTTTATATGTCCACTTTGTATGCTTTACTTTTGTAACTTGAACAACTATTTCTAAGATGACAATATGTAATTTATCAACTAGTGATTTCTTACTGTTTATTTTTTGAAATTATATATTATTTCTACCCTTTTTCTGTTTTTTTTTTCTTTAAATAAAATTTAAAAAAAGAATAATTCGCCACTGCTACCTTGTTTCACCGGCAATCTCCAAAGAGGTACCAGAAAGGGATTTTTTTTTCCTTATCACAAGTATAGAATTAAATGAGCAGTTAAACTAGGTTTTTTTTTTTTTAAATTTAGACTATTCTACTTAGCAAGAAAGTCTTAAAAATACTTTCCTGGAAACACAAACTTAATATCTTAATAGGATGACAAATCCTGTATGGCATACGTGGAGACAAACACATACAAGATAAATAAAAGACAAGAAAAACAGCAGCAGTCAGGTTGTGGCTACACACAGCTATCTTTGTTTATTGGTGACTGATACCAGTCTGGGTGGTGTTCCCCCAGTCTCATATCAGCTTGACCATTTAGAAATGAAACAAACCCCAGGAAACAAGCCAAACAACTCTTCAACTGTCTGGTATGCACTGCCATTTCAAATATCAAATTTAAAGATTCTCTAATAAGTTTTCTAAATATCAACTTACTAAACTGTTGGGCAATACAGTGAGACTTCAATTAGAATATCATGAACTTCTTCTGTGGCAAGATTATTTTTAGTGCCTTCATTTAAGCCATGTTCCCAAATCTAACAAATGTCACAGATAAGAGGCCCTGCCCTAAAGGACTAATAATGCACTCTCCTTCCTACTATCATACAAACTCACCTGAGTGCCGCTTCTATGCTCCATCAGCATCTCCCAAGATCAGGCAGTAGTAAGGAATTATCTTTAAAGCGGGAGGAACAAAGGCAACATGTTACAGTGTTCCTCTTCCAACTGTGCCTGATAGGTTTATAGTCCCATATTAGTAAGACAACAGCCAGCTGGATTCTCTTTCCCATAAATGACACCTGGGACTTTAAGACTGATGGGCTAGCTAAGGGTACTCATGTCACCAGGACATGTTTTGGGCTGGCAGGAAGAAAGGAAAGAGTTGAGGTTGCTATCTGACACCCAAGTGAGCAAAGGGAGAAACCTGGCTGGTAGAGCACAGCAGAAGAATAAAGGAGAAGCAAAATGGAATAAAGATCAGAAACAAAACGGATTTAAAAGAATCACACCACAGCGATATATGCACACCCGTGTTTATTGTGGCACAGTTTGTAACAGTCAAATCTTGGAAATAGCCCAAATGCCTATCAACTGGTGAATGCAGAAAAAATATGTGATTTTTTTTTATACAGTGAAGTACTATTCTGCCACAAAGAGGGATAACCTTGAGACACTTCTGGGTAAATGGGTGCACCTTGAGACGGTACTCTTAAGTGAAATTAATTGGACACATATGTGTAAGCATCACATTGTTTCTCTGGTAAGAGAAACCGAAAGTGTAAATAAGGACCAAGATGTATAGGAGGTATTGTTCCTATAGAAGAAAATGTTCCTAAGAAGAAAATGTTCAAATGGGGAGGAAAACAAGGAGAGGGAAAAGGAGGGAAAAGTAAAAGTAAAAAAAAAAAAAGAAGAAATAAAAGAAGGAAAAATGGAAACAAAGTTATTGCAAATGGGGAGGGAGGAGGGGTTGAAGGGAGGGTAGAGGAATGGGGAAAAAGGAAATATATCATGTACAGGTACAAATTCTCTATGATGAATGTGATCTTATGTATATCCAAAATGTACTAAAAATCTGACTAGAAAAGAAAAAGAAATAAATTTTTTAAAAAAGAAAAGAAACAAAATGGGTCTCAGTAACAGGATACTTCTGAATCTCATGGTTTTTCAATTTTAGGTTATAGTTCTGTATGGAATCCAGGTGTATCCCCCCCTTTTCCCCTGAGTTCAGTGAGAAATATTTGTATACTCCCTATAAAATCTCTCCTTTTATTTTGTGTAATCAGTTTGAATGGGTTTCTTGACTTAGGTATTAGGATTCCTAATTATTAAAAATAACTATTACTTTAGAGAATTTTTTTCGTCAACCATTTGACAGCAATCACTAAAAATTTTTTTCACTTGAGATCTCATTCCTTTATTTCATAGAAGTTTCCGAAAGCAAAGATTTTGAGAGGTATTTCTATTTATAAATTTAACAATGAAAGGAAAAATTTTATCAGTGAGATAACTACTTACATAATCTGGTAGAGGAACATCATTGGAACTCAGTGAACCCCTCAAGGACTGTGTGGCTTGTTCCAGAACTTTGTTGTGTTTTTTAGATAGCAAAGAAAACAAACTGAAAAAAGAGAAAGGAAAATCCCAATTATATTGAGACCTATTACCTTTTCTTAGTCTAATATAGAATTCTCAAGTTTCAGAGTATATTAACTATTCTAAAATCTACTTGTAAATAATTTTTTCATGCCTATGTTAACACCAAGATTAACAATACTAGTTATGTAAAAAAAAAAAGTGAAGAGGATATTTAAATAATAAGGGTTCCAAAAAGCAAAGATTGATAGCTTAAAACTATGTTTCAAACACACAGTTTTTGAGAAAACACTGGATATAAACTAGCTTTATGCACACAGTGTAACATATTAGGAACTTCTTGAGTTTATATATCTTAATTTTTTCATCTCTCAAATGTGTGTTGGATTAGACAGAATATTGTTCTAGTGTAATTCACAGACTGTGCTTCTATGTTATTGTTTTATGTCTTTATTTCTTAAAAAATGACTATATATATATATATGTACTTATATAAACACAGAACAGGTGTGCACACATGCATGAGCGCACACACATACGGATATACGCACACCCTCTTCTACACCTTTTCCATACTGGGGATTGAGCCCATGGCCTCATGCATGTTAGGTAAGCCTTTCATCACTGAGTCATTTCCTCAGTCTTTCTAGATTAAGGATGTTTGTTTGTTTGTTTGTTTGTTTGTTTTCTGTAGCACTGGGGACCAAACCCAAGGTTCCCACATACTATGCAATAAGTCTACCACAAAGCCACTTCCCAGCCCCAGATTGTTTTAACTAACATTATCAAAGAAAAAAATTCTTTAGAACACTTATTGGTAATGCTAGGAGCTGTATAAGTCAAATACAATGAATATTCTTTAAACTTCTACTCAAATGCAGTGGAAATAAAAACAAAGAGAGAGAGGAGAAAATGGTGGGTTGGTGATCAGTGGCAAAATTCAGCCTCTCCGAGATCTGGACTCCGGATGATAAAAAATAACAACTTGGTGAAGATAAAAAGAGTCGTAGTTCACTGGGAGTCAGGACAGAACTGATAGGAAAACTAAAAGCTACTGAGAAGTTGGAGAGATGGACTTTACTGCAGAGAAAAGAATAAAACAACCTGGACTCTCCCTGGCTCATAACTCATGGGTTACAGTTAGTGTTAAGAGTTAAAATGAAATATTTAGGAATTAATGTAAGCAAGTAAGTGAAAGATTTCTACAAGGAAGACTAGAGTACTCGGAAAAAAGAAGTCAAAGAAGACATCAGAAAATGGAAGGATATCTCCTGTTTCTGAATAGGCAGAAGCAATACTATAAAAACATCCATACTTCTAAAATAGATACATAGAAGAGACAAGATGGCAGACTGGTAGGTAGCAGGAGAGAGACCATTTCTGAGAGAAACAGCTCAAATGCCAGAATAAAACACCCTGGAGAGACCCAAACAGAGAGAGACTCTCACAACACAGAAAGAAACTAAAGCTCAAAAACCCCACTCGAATAAGAGGTCCTGGGGCTACTATTAGTGAAGATAAGATCAGCGAGCACGGCACCCGCCTTGAGACGCCTGAATTCCACCAGACCTGAACAAGCGATCCGCGCCGAAGCGACTGGCTTGAGCCGCCAGAGCCCGGAGCTGAACAGCCCGGCGTGCAGCTCGCCGGGACCGGCACTGCACACGACCCACCCAGAGGCACCATGAATTCCCACCTCAGCCACGCTGAAGTCGGAGGTCGGGCAGTCCAGCAGTTCTTGGGGAAACGGTGAGTGATGAGAATAAGACCCTCCCATGGGAAAGGGGAAACCGACTGGACGACATGTTGGATTTGGGCAGGACAGCCCTAACTCCATAAGGAAGTGGCTTCAGCTGGTTATTCCCCTCACCAAGCGGATTGGTGGAATCTGCTTGAACTAGGCCACGCCCCTGGCGGGGACCCAGTTACATCCCTGAGATCAGTGCACACTGACACAGTGAAGGCCTGCAAAGGTTGACTGGCCCAGAAGGGAGGAGCTAGCGCACACTGCCCCTGGGTGAACTCTAATCTCTGATAACCTATTGAAGAGGGCTAAAGCTCCTAGCCTACGCCCTCTAGAGGAGCCTTAAACAACAAGAAAAGGGCCTGGGAATTACACTGTACACTTGTATGGAAGGAACCAAAAACATGATGAAAGGGAGAAATAAGAAAACACTCCCAGCCCCCAACCCTGAGAACATTGATCCAGGAGAGGTACATACAAAAGAGACTGAGGGCAGCAAAAATGCAACATCAAACACAGCATTAGCGGACATAAAGAGATATATTCAAGACCTCGTAAGCGGGACCAAAACTGAAATA
>PVJX010038954.1:0-16030 GCA_004027295.1 Dolichotis patagonum
AAGTGAAAGACATTTTAAAAGCAAGGTTATATTTGACAATAACTATAGTATAATATCTAACACAATATTCTATGAAATCCCGCACTTCTAATTTATAACACTACCTTTATCAATATCACATTTGTCAGGAAAAACTTTTATAGATCCATGCCTTCCTTCTCACATGCACTTAGACATTGCATTGCCATAAACCAAGTGCTGACTTGACTCATCTAAGGCAAAATTGAAGCACGAAAAACTGTAGCTAATTATAGGATAAACCATATAAGTAAAAGGTATAGATTTTATACTCTTATTTTGTTTCAGAATTATTTGTGATAAGAACTAAGGAAGTTTTAGATGCAATAAATAAATATGTCAATGCATTTTGGTATATATTTAGCTAATGTAAAGGAACAAAATATATCCAGACACTACCTAGTGGACCAGATGTGGTAAAAGAAATAAATTTTCCTCGAATGGAGTTTTATATAGAGATAAGAGATACATTAGCTTTAAAGAGTACTTATACTTTTGTGGGGCATGCTTTGTACAACGCACTCAGAATGTTTAAGAATCACTTAAAAAAACAATCCTATGACCTCTTTAGCACATGAATTATTAGATACAATTATTCTGAAAATAATTTGACACTATTTATAAAGTTCATAAAAAGAAATATATATATGAGTCTAAGATAAATAAGCATAATAGGTACAGGCAGAATATATATATATATATATATATATATATATATATATAGTATATACTTTCTGTATTTATTTATAAAAAGAAAGTATTTAGATGCCAAGCAATAGGGAAATGGTTACCTTGTAGGCAATATACTTTTGCAAGTATCATATTAGAAGACTGCTTCTTGATATGAAAATAGAGCAATTTTTTTAATTTACCTACATTCCTCCATGTCACAGTCCTTTTTCACCACTGGGACACAACACTCGACAACCACCGTTGAAAGGAGGGGAGGTTTACTTTAGCTTAGGCCTTGGTCCATGGTCACAGGCTCTACAGAAGGATCAGCATGGCATGGGTCATTGCGAGGAAAAGCCATTCATGTCAAGGTGACCAGGAAACAGGGAGAGGGAGGAGGAGGGAGGCAGATGCACTTTCCTGGTCACCACTCTAGCAACTGCCAAGAACCAGCCCCACTTCCTCAGAGCAAGTCACCTGTAACCACTCCCTCATTCAGTCACCTGCTTAAGACAGTCCAACCCCCTTCTGCAGGTGGTCAGGTCCAAATCATAACACTACTTCACACCATGCTTTTATATATATGGCCTGGAGCTCCATATGACAGACAACTCTATGGAGAGTCTAGTGCTTATGCTTAATTTATAAGGAATATGTAAAACTTCCAATATTTAATACCATCTGCAATAAAAGAGAATAAATTTTAAATCACCTTTAAAATTTCTATAACTGACAAATGAATACTTTATACAATTACAAGATGACTTTAAAATATCTAAGTTAGGTTATACTTGATAAATTATTTATCAAACAAGTTACTAAATACCCAAATCAACACGTGAGAAAGTTGTTTTGGTCTTTTCCTTGGGCTTGGCTATTGCACTGCAGTGTAACTGGAATTGTTTAAAAGCATTGATTAAAAACACTGTAGTTTAAGAGTAAAATAAAAAGCAATCTTAAAAAATATATTTTAACTTTCCACTACATGGAATGGATGGAGCTACACAAACATGAAAAAAAATAAATGTACAGATTTGTCCTCAAAAAGCAGATGACACCCAAAATAGAGTCACCAGCGATCCTCACTGCAAGTGAGAATCTACATTCTAACCCACGCTCAGCGGAGAAGGGTACGAAGAATGGACTCAGATCGCCACAGGTCTTGGTCTCACTGACAGTCAGGGCAACTCCAGAAACAGATGGAGGGCCGGGACAAGGCAGAGAAAAATGTAACCGACACTCGCTGCTCTCCGCAAAATGCAGTCAGGTGCCGTCTCATGGAGAGTAATGGGAGGATGCAAGTTCAAAAGACATATTTAATCAAAACAAGCGACACTCTAAAGGAAGGACTCTTAAATGACATTGTGTCAAAGTTCAGATGGTTTTGGTCTCTTTTTAAATGTTGTGCAACTTGAGGTTTGTCCTGTGCATCACAGCGAAGGAGCCTATGATGATGCCTCCTTCATCATCAAAGGTGATGGAGCCTTCTGCCATTTATCACAGCGGCGACAACTGTGAGCTAGAGTTTCCCAGTAATTTGAGTGGTTTGGAGAAGAACCTGTGCTCTGCTCATAGCTGCTGAAATGTGGGTGGGGAGAAGAGTTCTGGGAAGCAGAAAATTTAAGCCACTGTGTCCATTGGATCATAGATGTCTATGGAAATTTTTACACAGGTGAACGGCAAGTTCAGATTTCCATTGTAGAAAATCAAAAAAGGGATTGCAGTTGTCTCTGTAGATGAGAGAGACACAAGGTCAGAACTACCAGGTGATGGTTTGCTAAACAAGGTTGAAACTGTGATTAGGAAACAGTAGACTGATTTGGATGTTTTGTGAGGTAAAGAAGGGAACATTTGGCGATTGACTGAATTTGGAAGAAATGAGACAGAAAAAACTTGCTTCTGGCCAAGGATAGGCTAGTTGCAAGAGGAATCTGATCGTTTTCTTGTAGAGATATGGAGATAGCCAAGGAACAGTTAAACATAATGTCTGAATTCAGGAGCGAGATCTGGCCACCCAGCTATTTTTGTTATGTGTAAAGAGGATGTTATTTACAAAAAAAGGGAGGAACTCACAATGGAGCAGTCACAGCCATAGGGAGAAAAACTTCAAGATGGCGGTGCCATTGAGGTTAAAGAAACAGCACTCTAAGGGGGAAGAGTGAGGAGTGCTGTGTGGAGGCGCACCATCAGTTAATCCACCACAGATCCTCCGCTCATAAGCCTTTCAACTGGAAAAGTTTGGGCTCCTCATTTTTGAATTCCAAAAGTGAGTTCTCTGAGAGAGGATCTGGAAACCATCAGGTGCTTGGCCTGAGCCTGGAAACTGACATAACAGGCAGCAGTATTTTCTTGGGCCTTGTAGTTAGAGTGAGGCACACTCAAGGGGAAGGCGTGGAGAGCTCAGTGTTCGCCCGGAGAAGTGGAAGAGAATTGTGACTATTTTCAATCTGCCACAGCTTTTAGATCTGGGGAGTTTTGTTTCCAAATTTCTCCAACAGTAGGAGACAGGTAGATTTCTGTCTCTCTGCCTCATCACCTTTCAGGAATCTGTCATTTTGTGTATGCAGTGTGCTCAGTCATGATAGATTTATTTAGGATCATCCTTAACACACACCTTCCACATGAGGGTGTATATTTGAGAACACACCTCTTTCCCTGGGGTCCTCAAGAGATCTTTTGGGGGCACACACTTCTTAGCATCTCTACCCGATGCACAGTCTGATGAATATTCCACCCAAGAAATTCCAATGGGTCTGTGCATATCTGCCTTTATTTTCAGCTTCTTGATCCTTTCTCCAGCATGACTGTTAACTTCAGTGATGCTGCCCATAGAGTGGATGTCTATTAAGCCAGCCAATTACATTACCTTGTTAATTGTACTGGAATATTTAACCAAGCAGATCCACTTGGTGTTTTGACAGATAGACTGAATTGCATAAATAAGTGTTAATTCAAAGTGGCAAATTTGTTTCCAGATTTTCCTTAGAGATGGCAGTCAGCATATGACCCACTGCTATTATTTTTTTAGGACCCATATTCTGCATTTTTGAAATGCCTTCAGAGTTTCAAAGCAGGAAACAATAAATTCTTTGCCAACCATTTCTTTCGCAGAATCAGCAAATCCACCTCCTCTAAATAGCAGGAGGATGCAGATCCCGGTCATGTTTTTATTATCCTGCTTTAATGAACTGAGGCCAAATTTCCAAAATGTGAATTCTGTGTGATTTGTGCTCCTAGATTTGTGCCAAGGATTCTGTTTTCCCGTCAGCAAAGCAGGGAAAACCATATTTGCAAATTCTTCAAGTTCTCCCAAGCCAATCTGTTATAAAAATGAAAACTATTATTATGACAGGACTTAGCCTGCAATTTATTTGTTGTGCCACAGTAATCTCCTTATTTATTCTGATTGAAGGCAATCACAAGTCTGCTCAGTACTCAGACTAGGTGGAAGGAAGCCAAATCCAGTCTAAATATTGAGGCCCAAAAAACATAGGCTGAGGGCAGGTGTCGGAGTGTGCAGGGTGGGTGACTGTGTAGTCAACTGATTCTTGCACTACCATGCAGAACCTAAGACTGCGTAAGAAGGGAGTTTAGCTTTATGCTCTGTGTTGGACAGATTTTAATTAATGCTGTACTCTCAAAAAATGTTCAGTGTTATAAAAATGTGTAGGAGAAAGGTACATTTTCCACATCTTTATATAAACTAGCCTGTTCCTAAGTACAACTGATCCCATGAGCTGTGAATGAAGGTTTTGGGTCTCTATAAAACTAGTACAGATTAATACTTTTTCCAATGGCATTAAAGTTAAAGCAGTCAAAAATTCATTTATAGCTCCTTAGTCTTTTATTTCCTTCATTCAAAGTCTACCATTTTCAAGAGTTCATAATTTGATCTATTTCATAGTTTGTTTGTTTATTTTTTCTTGTACTGGGAATAAAACTTATGACCTTGTGCTTGCCAGGCAGGCGCTTATGCCACTGAGCTAAATCCCCAGCCATTTCAGAGTATTTTTAAATAACCTGTTGAGGACATAGGAACATATCTGAACACACACACACAAATGAATGGACAGAAGCTTTTGAAAAGCTAACTTTTTAAAACATATAAAATAATTATTATTACTTAGTACAAAGAAAATGCTCCTATTGGTTGGGGGCAAGTAAGGTGCAAATGCACCCCTTTCCATTTGTATACGCACCAGTCATCATCTCTCTCACGCACGCTTTATAATTTTAGCAAGTATTAAAATTTGCTTTAAATGAGCCCTTTATACAATATGAAAATCTTTGCCTGCAAAGAGACTGTTCTCAGAAATTAGTGTTATGCTGTTACCATTAGACAGACAAAGCAGTAAAGAGGGGGAGCTAGAAAAAGACCTGGAGTATTTTGTTCATCAGAAAATGGAGCCATCTTAGTTGGAAAATATTTTGAAGGATGGCTTCATGCTGCTTTATCTGTCCATGAGTCTCTCTTCTTGAGACTTACCACTAGTCTTCCCCATAAATGCTGGTATGGCATTTAACATACAATCACTGGCCTGCATCTTGTACAGCCCATAAAAATGGAATAGAAACATACTTCAGTTTTTCCCTTCCTTCATGTAATTCTCCAACGTTTTATAAAGTATTTTAAAGTATTAACATACAAGACATCAACTCTCATAATTACTCTTCCAGTTTGTTCTTGATACACTTGCTAATACTGTGACAGAGCATGGTTCCATGGCTTCATTCAAGTACAAGAGATGTGGAGAAACACAGCTTAGCCATGTGCTGGGAGGAAAGGCAGGACAGGAGCAATGTTTCAGTCCATACTCAGTTGGCTCCAAGGTAGGGTACCATGGTAGGGCAGCCCTTCATGGTGGCTGCAAACAGGAAGTAGCAAGAGAGGCACACCTTCCTGCCATTACATCATATCCTGGCTCCACTCCTGGGTGGGTGTAGCACTCACACAACCAATCTGAGTGCTAGACAACAAATCAGTTACAAATTCTAGGTTTGGCTGAGTCCATAATTCATGAGGCTTGGGAACCACTGACATGAACCATGACATTCCACCCCTGGCCCCCAAAGACTCATGCACATCCTTTATACAAAAGACATTTAGTTCATCTCCAAGAGTTGTCAGAGTTCTCACAGTTTCAGCACAGCTGAAAGGTCCATGTCCCAAGTCTCCTCAAGATCTATGACAAACTCTTAATTGTAACCCCTTGCATAAGTGAATCAAGGTTAAGCATTTCTAAAATGTAAAGGCACAAGATAAACATTACCATTCCAAAAGTTACAAAGAAGGGAATACAAAGCATTGGAAACTAAGCAAGTTAAACAGGGCGAACATTAAGTCCTAGAGTTCCATGCTCAGCATTTGAAGCAATGTGGTTGCAAGCTCCAAAAGGCTTGGGTGATTCCACCTCCAAGGCACTTCCAAGGATTTCAGCTCCTGTAGCTTTTCTCTTAAGCCCCCTCTGCTTGGTTTTTGCATCTTTCCTTGGTTGATACACATTCTTGGCTTTTCCAAACTCCTGGGATCTCCACTGCACCTTTGGCTTCACCCTTACATCTTTACAAATTGCCCTCTCAGGGGCACACTGCTTGGCCTCCCAGGCTTTTTGCAATCAAGGTAGAAGCTGTCTTATCCTCAGAGTTTGTGCATTTTCCTTGCACCTAAAATTAGCACCATGTGGATGCTGTCAAGGTTTGTTGCCAGCTGGAGCAATAGTCAGACTTTTCTCTTGGCTGTAGGGGTCCTGTGCCTGGATCATTGGACTCTGTGAACCTGATCGTGAGTAAAAGCTTCTCTATGCTGTTCTGCCACCAGATGTGGCTGCCGCCATTTTGGAACCTCATGTGGCTGCCGCCATTTTGGAACCTCATGTGACCACTGTCACCATTCTGGAGCATGGTGCTCTGCAGCTTTCTCCTCTGAGCATATTCTTTTACTTTTGCAGGTTTGAGGCTGCAAAGGATGGATACCTGCTACTTTCAGGGGTGCCCCCAGGCCATCTTTTTCATTTCTTTGTTCCTTCTCAGCAATGTAAGTTCGGGCTCTATCTTTATAGTCTACAGCTTTACTGGAGTTTCCCTTCTGGCCAAACTCACAATGTTTTAAATCACCTGCTGGGCTCTTTTCTCTTGATTTGCAGCATAAATCTGCCTAAAAGCCCCCAAGAATAGCCATGCCATGGTCTCAATATTTGGCTGTCTTAAAATTTCTTCTCCCAGATTAATCAGTCTACTGCCCTTAATCTTACTCTCAGGCAAAGTCTGGACATGAGCAAAATGCAGACAAACTTTTTGCCAAGCCATAATACATCATGTGGAGTCCAACAACCAACAGTCCTTATTCCCAGCATAAACCTCCTGAGCATGGACTTTACTGGCAGGCTTTTTATCTACCTTCTGGTCTCCTGAGCTCTGACCATAACCTCCTCTATAGTACAGTCTAAGCTGCTCCAGCTCTATGCATTCAGGCGACATCTCTGAAACTTTCCAAACTCTTCCCATAAGCCATTCCCAAAGGCTCTCGAACCGCATGGTCAGGTACAGTCACAGCAGTGACCCCATGGCTCTGGTATCAAATTCTGTCTTAGCTACTTTTTACTCATAGTTGAGACAAAATACCTGCTGCCCAAAGTTAGGAAAGGAAAGGTTTATTTCCTACAGTTCTTGAAGGTTTCAGTCCATATTTTGTTGGCTCCAAGGGAGAGTGGCATGGCAGGGCCGCAGTTCACGCAGCTGCAAACAGCAAGGCATGAACTGCCGAGAGAAAGAGAGACACATACCTTCTTCCCACCATTACATCCCATGCTGGCTCCACCTCTAGGTGGGTGTAGCACTCACACCACCAATTGGAGTGCTAGACAACAAACCAATTCCAAATGCTAGAATTGGTTGAGTCCATAATTCATAAGGCTTGGGAGCCACTAACATAAACCATGACCCAAGCGGAGCAGCCAGCAGCTCCAGAGCTTGTGTGAGATGTGATGTGGAAGAACCACAAAAGGGTGCAGATCCTTTCAAAACCTCAATTGTCTCTCTTTTCAGACTTTCCTTAAATATAGCTTAGTACCTAATTCTCTCACTTAGTCTCTCTGTTTTTAACTCCCAGCCAGCTTATTCAAACTAAAGATTCTCTTATATACCCAGCCCCTGGTGGTTTAAGGATTATACCATTAACCCTTACAAACTCCCTTCCCTAGTGCCAATGATTGCAGTCACCTTGGGATAGGACTGCTTTCAAAATTGAGGTAACTGTTCAGCCTCTGCTCCTTAGATTCCTAATGAACTAGGAGCAACACAAAACATCAGCGTCCCTCTCCTGCACTTCTGATATCTTTGCAGCATTACTATTTAAATCTGCCTTTACTCTTGCCTTAATCGGATGAACCAGAACACAGTCCTTGACACCTTTCTCCTCCATCCAAGTGACTTGACTTTTGCAGAACCTGAATAATTTTGTAAGGATCTTATTATCTACTTGGTATTTAGAGAACAAACATTGCCACTTAAATCCTTGGGAAATGGTCTCACTATCTATTCGGCATTACCCATTATCTGCAGGCAGTAAAGGCTTCCTAAAGACAAGACTGAAAAGATGTGAAGAGTTTATAATGCTACTTAAGGAAAGCACTAATTAAGGAAATCTGAGGCTGAGATATATGGGAAACAGCTTCAAAATGAAAAACTAAAACAGATTTGCTAGGAACCTAGAGAATTAAGGAAGGGTTTTCAAATTTAAGATAAAGGAAACATCAAGTAGTTTGATACAACAGTCTAGACTTGCACTAAGATTTTTAGCTGCCAACAGTCATGTTTTTATAGCTGTATTACAGAACAAAAACTCATTTATTTTCATTCCATCTCTTCGCTATCAACTTCTGTACATATCTAAGTAGTTTATTCTTAACATTCAACTTGAAGTAAAGTCTAAAATGATTTTATTTTTTCAATCTCTTGCTTTTATTCTATGAAATCTATCTTCCTAAAAGATAGTGACTTTGTTGTACATAAATATAAATGCTCCCAGCAACTGACCATTCATTCACTATCCATTTTTAATGGGATCATTAGGTTCACTTTAAAACTATAATGTAACTTTTAATTAAACTGCAATAACAACAATGAAAATGTTTCCATGTTGCTTTCCCCACTCCCCAGGTGCCTCCAGCACCCCAGTGCTCCCTCACCAAGCCCACCTCTGCCACTTCCCAGGAAGGGGAACAGTGAGTAGGGTGTGGTCTCTATTTACATCATCTTCTCCTCTGGCATTGAGGCAAACTCTAGGGGCCAGCTAGGCAGAGCTTTCTTAGACAAAGACTCAGCAGCTTTGTAAAACATGTTGGTTGTTTCTAATGAGATGTCTCTTTGTGACATGCACATGGATGCCAGCTCATGTTTGAGGACTGTGGTGTTCACGGGCTCATACAAGGGCAACTCTACACTGACATCTACCTTTGATCTTTTCATCCCATGACCACCGCTGGTCCTGCACTGATTACAAAATCTGCTGGGATCTACAGCCAAATGACATCAGAAATGCAGAGAAAAAGCAGAACATGCTGAGATGTTTTGAGGGTGCCAATTAGACTCAACCCCAAGATTATGCATTGCACTATAAATGTGCCAGAGTAATGATTTTTCAATATAAAATCTTTAGAAGCCTGAAAAGACATGTGTATGTCAATATATTTGTGGATGTCTAGTAACTGCTATTACAAAGAAACCAGCTGTTTTTCCTTCTTACTGAGACTATGGAACTGAATTTCCATTTAGTCTCAATATCTTGCTTGGTAGATTAAAAAAGAAAACAAACGCTGTTCAGTGAGTTCTGTTTATGCACAGAAAACCACTTAGCCTACTATGGAATGAAGAATTTGAGAATATATAGATGAATTGCTTTACCCAAGAAGTCTGGGAAAAGTTGATTTAGTGAAGAGAAAAACTTCTAGTCAAAGTTATTGAACTGCTGAGTAACCTAGCTAAGACTTCAGGGTATTTGAGCTGAGCCCTCCTAGATGCGAAAGGCAAAATATGATAAGCTACAAAATGTCTGTAGTCATCCTTTGTGAAGAATGTCCAAGGGCAATTGTTTCTTAATGGAAAAAAATAAAAGTTTTCCTTAAAGCCTGGAAATAAGCATCAGCAACATACTCCCTACTGATTAGTATACACACTCAGGAAATCACACAGCCAGAGAAACTTTTGCAATTGTTATCTCATTGAGGTGGAAATAGAACTATTGTAATCCAAAATATAGTGTATTATAATGCAAGTGTTGTAATTCCTTTTCCAGTCTTCCCTACAATCCAAAAAGTCATATTTGTGATATCATTGAGACATTATTGGAATCCCCGCAATTTAATTCCAATCTGCCATCACCAATGCAACCCACAGTGAGAGTAAAGACACCAAGACTTATCCCAAGTTAAGGGCAGCCAAGGGGTCCTGAATCCAGTCCCTGTGAGGATGTGCAGACAAAGGCCTTGATCCTAGGCCTCTCCCAGAATTCATTATCTTGTGAAGAAACCAATGGCTGAGAATGAGTGACAGTGAGGATGGCAGGAATTACATGAGCAATTTGAGCTGGCTGGCCAGGTAAGCAGAAAAGCATCTTTGCAAAATGCAGGGATAATGATATAGTGAAGGATCAATTTGCATAATTCAATTAAGATAGAAACTGAATTGTTTTTAGAAGCTATTATTTCAGTTTCTGATATGTAAATTTTTGTGCCCTGGAGACTCACAGTCTCTTTAGCTCACACCCAATTGACATTCTTGGTGCTGAATGGCTCTAACATCTTTCTGTGCTCATATATTTTACAGAAAACACTATGAGGGTGGGGGAAGCAGGAGACTGTCTGATGGCTTTAGAGATTACATATCAGTACCTTGGCTAGCCTTATTTGCAATGTTTAGAGCCAACTGAGAGAAAAAAAATCAGTCAGCTCTGCATATATCAGTATAAGGAAGAGTCTCAGTATAGTGAGTTGCAGAAATTGTTCTGCATTCAAGGGGAGTCACTCAAATTATCCCCCACATAGAACCACAGTCATTTGTTTCTTATAACAACACACAGTTGCTAATGGAACCAAGAACAGTTAAACTATTATAAGGTATCCATCAGATTACCTGATTTACTATGAAGAAAAATATTGATAATTAAAATGCAGTGCAGGTAGTGAACTCTTGTTCAGTAAAAAGTCTGCCATAAAAAGGTACAAGTAACATCTTCCATCAGTTTCTGTTTTGAAATAGGAATTTACTATGCATTTTCATATCCAAATAGCAGATTGGCAAAAGGAAGATTTTCCTGAAAAGTAACAAAAAATATAATCTAAATTGCATTGTGAGAGAACTCTGAGTTCTATGAAATTCTTCAAATAAGGTCTTCTAGCCCTGAAAACTGCCCATTTTTTTAAGCTGTGATAGTCTTTAGTGGGTAGAGAAGCTGTCCTCTTGATTCCAGTTGAAGGAGGTGGTATCATTATGGAAACTTAATTTCCTATTATTGTCAGTGTGGGAAGCACACGTATTGAGGAAATGTTCAACCTGCTTCAAAAACAAGTCCCCCTCCTACCCCTGCCATCAGCTTAAAGAAAAACAATGGCCTTTGCATAAATTGCTTGAGACAGTCTATTTCTAAAATGAGCAGGAAGGGCCTGCTTCAAGATTCATGTAAATTAATTCTTTTTACTGCCATAGGAAATACAAATTTCTATAATAGAGGTTTTAAGAAATACATGAAATCCATGGGTAAGATTGTTAGATTTTACTATTCAAAGCTCTGCTATCAAATCCTTATAAAGCTCTATGCAAATGCCATGCCTGTAGATCTTCATCTGTGATATAATATTTTCACTTAAAATGAATTAGCTAGCATTTCTCTGAGTTCACGATTCTTCTTTATTCTCATTCAAATTATTGCGCTAATGTTATTTATTAGGATACTTTTCAGCCACGAATATTAAAGAAGTTTGAGCAGCACAAACTGCATCTCCCCTTTAGAGCAGATTGGCACAATGTGAGACAGACTGATAGGTCGCTAGACCAAATGGCAACCTAGAGGTTAAATTCCCCTGTTTAAGGTCAGTCAGCCAAAGAGTCCACTTCCACTCTCCATCTAACATATTAAACCTTTGCAAATCAAAGACCCAAACCAACAAATGACACTGATAAAGACACATGAAACTCCCAATCTGTGGTGTGTCCAGAATGAGTTTGTGCTCTATAAAACTGAAAAATGAATGTTAGGAGTAATGGAGGTTAAGAGCAGAATATATTAATTGAGAGAAAGAAAGCTTCTGTCTGAGAGGGAGATAGAAGGGGCTCCGAGTGGGTTACCAAATATTCTCTAGTGGTTAGGGATTTTTATAGAGTAAAATCATGAGGTGAATTGGGTCTAAAGTGGAGAAAACAGAACTTGAGGGGTAGCTGGGCATGAGGTGGGACAGAGCTATGGTCAACCAATAAGTTCAATTATTCAGGTAAAATTGACCAAGTCAGGGACAAATGGGGAAAGTGAGTCACAAAGCAAGTGAACATTCTTTATGGATCAGTGACTCTTCCTATCGGGGTTGGGCTGGTGACTCCTGGCTTCTCAAGGTGAGCCAGAGTTAGTCCCTAAGGGTTATACCTAAGGGTGTGGTTGCATTTGTTTTGCCTTCTGTTTTGAGATCTGGCCCACAGCAAGAGATGTGTGTCTCCTCCAAGGTAACAAGATAGCTGGTCCTCTGTGCCAGCTCTTTTGAGGGCCCAGCCCTGTCTTACTGCCTATAATATTTCTAAGTAGCTCAGCTGCCTATAACAATACTACTTAGATGAAGCTTTTGGAAGGCTAAAATTTTCAAACAAGAAAACAAGAAGAGTTCCTGACAAAAACAGTTTGACAAGGATATACATTGTATGGCCTGTTAAATGTAGTTATTGGATGATCTCTCAAATGTGCATTTTACTTATTGGCACATACGATACCAGGCCAAGTCTCCTAAGAATTACCATCATAATATTTGTGGTCTTGATGAGTAAGAAATTTAGAAAAAGGGCAGAGTACCCTAAGGTTGCTGCATTTGTGGAACTCATTTTTCTTCTCCTGGTGTGTCTGGTGTATCTTTAGGATTGAGTAAAGATGCCTCTAAAAGGACTGTATAGGGTAAAACCTGTTTTCTTCAAGTGAATATAAACATATACCTTAATCACAAAATAATTGTAAGTTATGCAAATGACTTACAGATATTTTTGGTGTGTCTTTAAGGTTCAATAACAGAATGTCTATCAATTAATTTAAAAGGTTTAAAAAATGGTGCACTGACATTTGCTATGTTCCACAATACATAAAATATTGATTAATCCTAACTTCATAAACGTGTTTCCAATGCATATCTTTATGTTTTAAGTTTTAGAATGTTCCTGGACATAATAGTTTATGCCTGTACACCCAGAAATCTGGGAGGCTAAGGAAGGAGCCTCCCAAGTTTCAACTCAGCACAGTCAACTTAAAAAGATCCTGTCCCAAAATATAAAGAGGCCTGAGAATATAGCTCAGTACAAGGCCTTTGGTTCAATTCTCACTATAAACAAAACAAATCAAAAAACTTTTGCAGAACCTCATAGTGCCATGGTTTTATTGATGTGTATGAGGATAGACCAGCGTGATAAATAAAAATATAAGGAAACAGAGCAAAGGGTTTCTTCTATAAAGGGAAGAGGGATGGGAAAGCACAGGAGGAGTTTCTAGTTTTAATTTCTATGCATCTATAATTTCAAAGCTTACACAATGAATTATGTTTTATTTCATTCCAGAAGAAATACCATATTAATGAAAAATTGTAAAAATCATTTGATGAATGTTCTAAGTTCTTCCTCAAAAGTGCCACGTTTTTGTTTTCCTCTGTGAGTGAACAGTGACTTGCAAATGGACAGCGAAGCTGCCTGCAGTTGACAGATTTAATAATCATTTGTATTTGAGGGGGGAGGAAAGGATCAGCAAAGAACTAAGATAAATACAACCCACAAGTGTAAAGACATTTAACATTTCCACTGTGTGAGAGAAAAAGTCTGTAACATAAACTGCCTGGGCTTCCAAGAGCTGACACAAGACCAAGAAAGATAAGAAACTTGAAAGCACATTTGCCGTAAAAACTAGGTAAACCATAGATTGTCTTTATTATTACCTTAGGTTCTAGAAGAATATATAATTTTCCTTTACTTGCTTTCCATCTTGCTTATAACTATTCAAATGAAACTTATTTTTATAAGTGACAATACTTTCCAATATAATATATCTTGCCCTGACATTTGCAAATACACAGCTGTTGGAAAAGATAAGTCTAGCACAGGATTTACTTCCTAAGGGTGTGAAAAAAAAATGAGATGTTTCTGCTTAATAAAGTTCATGCAGCAGTAAAACTTTTAAACAATAGGATGAAACTTTCCCTGACAGAAAAAGACAGTGATAGCATAATCTGAAATGTCCATTGTGATATCTAACATTACATTCGTTGCATGGTGTCTCCTGTAACATGATACGTGGCAGCTTAGAATCAGGTAACGTTAAAGTATATTTTCTCCAGTTCACATATTTAGAAAATTAGAAAAAGATTTTGGCCATATGCATAATATTCCGAATGTGTCTTAATAATTCAGACAAAGAATAAGATGACTGAGCTCCTCTTGAGTAGTCAAGAAAGACTTGATTATCACACTGCATTTTAAAATGTGACTACCGTAGAAAGTGATCCCAGTGACTAACCACTCCTTAAACATTTTAAACATTGCCTGAGAATTTCATTAGATGGCACCTACCCCCACACTGCTTTTCATTTTTATCTACACTCTACTTCTGTCTTTTCCAATTCTACTGTCTTCATGGTACTCACAGCTACCTTCAGAGAATGTCACTTCAGAGAATGATAAATACAAAAGGCAAAACATGTCCATCAGAGATGGAAAGAGTGCCATCGTCCACCAAATCAGAAATAAAGTTTTCTTTTGTTCTGACGAATGTTAGGTAAATATGGCCCCTCTCTAGACTCACTTTAGCAGGCCAATAAAATAGCAGAACCAACTATGAGCGTACTTTACTTATAGATTAACTCTTTTGGGTTTTGGGAGTGGTAAGCAATTTTGCCCCTCAGGGACATGTGGCAATGTCTGGAGATATTTTTTATTGCTACGACTCAAGAACAGGGGTTGACCCTATTCCTTCAATAAACCCAGGGAAGTGATTAAATCCTACAATTCACATGAGAATCCCCCACAACACGGAGTTATCTGGCTTGGAATAATAGTGCTGAGTTCAGAGACACTTTCCTGGATTAGCATCTCACCCTCACCAGCTCATGACCTGGGATCCCCAATTGCCTATGCGTGTCTTTCTTTCAGGAAGATATTGCCTTCCTGAAATACAACTTTTCTTCCAAAATATTAGTTGCATAAATTAATCCAAACATACATGTTTGGATTAATTCATGTCAATGGTTGTAACTCCCACAAACTGTTCATACATTGCTAAATGTTTTTCTTATCTCCAGTTTAGTGCAGTCAGCAGCAAGAAATCAGATCACCACTTGTGATCTGACCGTATAGCCAGGTATATTAGACAGCTCAAGCTGCCATCAAAAAGGAACAACAAAGCTGGAAATATGGCTCAGCAGCACAATATCTACCTGGCAAGTGCAGGGTTGTGAGTTCGAGTCCTGGTGGGAAAAAAAAGCAACATAATTGTGTTAAACAACAAAAAGCTATTCTTTCCCATTTGTCACAGACCAGAAGTCAAAGTTAAGATGCTGGCCAAATGAGTGACTTTGCTTTAATGAAGAGATCGGTTCTATTTGGACCTTGCCCTTATGGCCTCACTTAACCTTAGTCATCTAATGAAAAGTCCTCTCCCCCACTGCAATCGCCTGGAGAGTTCTTTCTTCAGTGTAAGTAGTTAGAGGGGAACTCAGCTCAGCTCGTAATATCAGCTCTTCTGATGTATAGCCACTCACCTGTTTTTTACCAGAATTTTCCTCAAACAGCAACAAAAACAGAAAAAATGTGACATTTGTGGCTGCCCATCTGCTGAAGCTAAATAAGTGTTTCTGTGGATGTTACTAAAAACCTCTGCATGTAGTTGAGCCCTGAGACAAAATTCACGGTACATCTTCATGGCATCCAACCAGCTCATCTCTTCAAAATACTGATGCAATACCAGTAGTCTGAAATCCAACAGGAGAGTGCTCACCTTCCTCAGTAGGAAGCTATTTGGGTTTAAAAATGCAGCAATTATCTACAGATTTCACCAGAAATCTTTTTTGAATTAATGAATCTATTTGGAAGCTTGCACCTGACCCTTACTGCT
>PVJX010038955.1:0-16024 GCA_004027295.1 Dolichotis patagonum
AACTGTTAACAGTCTCACTGTTTGAATGTCTACTTTACATGTTTTAACTTTGTAACTTTAACAACTATTTCCAAGAAGTCAGTATGTAATTAGTCAAGTAATAATTTCTTAGGTTTTACTGTTGCTGTACTTTCCCTTTTTTCCTTGGAATACTGTATTGTCGCTACCCTTTATTGTTTTATTTTGTTTTGTTTTTTCCTCTTTAAATAAAATTATTTAAAAAAAAGAAAATTATTGTTGCTTCTGCTCTGTAAGTTGATTATCTTCTTGAAAAAAATCATTCCAGTAAGTAGAATCACAGTGTGGGAGGGTGTTAAAAGTTAGCACAAGTGATTCAAGGAGAAAATCTTCACAAATTACTGTTTTAACATTTTAAGATCTACTGGGCAGCAACCAAATCAGTCTTGAGCATTGTTCATCCTCAGAACTTAGCATGGGTGCTCAGTGAACTCGTTCTCTTGTATCTTCCTTCATCTCATCACCTGTCCATCCTTGCCTCAATTCATAGACTATCTCCATTTTGTCTGCTTCTCCACTTAGTGTTCTGATGTGTCTGAATATTACATCGTTATTTCATTGAAACTTTTGCGACCCTGACAGCCTTACATGAACTCAGAAAATTTCCTTTTTCTGGTAGGTAGTTATAGGATGGTGTTCATATTTGTCACTAACAGGTCATTATAGGGGCTTTGACTAGCATTTCTTTGTTGTGTCAGGGACTGAACCCATGGCCTGCAGGGTGTTAGGCACATGCTGTGCCACTGAGCTCCAGCCCCAGCCAGGACCATCACTTAATAAAAAAAAAATGAGTAGAAAGGTTTGGTGCTTCATGTAGGATGATCCAAAAAATGTCCTTGGGAATATTCCCAGGCTGCCTACATATAGTGCCAGCTGGGACAAAGGTCATCTCATCCATTAGCAGGAAGGAGAGTGTCCACATTTAGTTTCCCATCAGATGGCCTTCTGTCCTCAACAGAAGGGGTGACATTTCCGAATGATCCCCAGGTGCTGGGGGCTTTCTCAGACAACTCTTATAACAGCTGGTATCTAAATTTAGCTTCACTGCCTCTAAATAGTCTCTGGTCATGTTCTGATAAGGCCATTTTCTCATATTTAACTCTAAGAAAGTATCATCTCAGGAGGGACCTGTCCCTCTACCGTGTTACATCTATCACTTAGCATATCTTTCTTTTCTGTACCTCTCTCTCTGTCTCTCTGTCTCTCTCCCTCTCTTTCCTCACTCTGTTTTTTGAGACAGGGTCTCACTTGCAGTTCAGGCTGGTCTCCAATTTGCAGTCTCCTGCCTCAGCCTCCTGGGTGCTGGAATTACAGCCACGTGTCAGCATGCCCAGCACTTCTGTAATGTTCTGTTGCTGACCACTGGCTTGTATGTTTCTTCGTTAAAGCCTGTTCTTAACCCAAGTTCAGGGCCCATGTGGAATTCATCCCAAATCCTATTGCACAAGTGGCTCTTTCTGAATAACAACAAAAAAATATACATTATATAGTTGAATTTGTTTTCAGTGGATTTGCATCACTTTGCTTAGCTGATTGTCACGGTTATGTCGGTGGCTCCAAGGCCTCATGTATTTGCATTGTACATTTGTGACTGGTTCATTGTCTAGTGCTTGGATTGATGGTGTCAGTGCTACACCCTCCTAGGGGTGGAGCCAGGATGTGATGTAATGGCAGGAAGAAGGTGTGTCTCTCTCTTGCAGGTTTCCGCTTGCTGTTTGCAGCCACCATGAACTGCGGCCCCGCCATGCCACCCTGCCTTGGAGCCAACTGAGTATGGACTGAAACCTCCAAAACTGTAAAAAATAAACCTTTCCTTTCCCAACTTTGGGCATCAGGTATTTTTGTCTCAGCGATGAGTAAAAAGTAACTAAGACACTGATTTTGCACAAATAGGAGCTGAGTTGGATATTGTACAGAAGCACATGGGATCCCCAATCACATTTTTAAACAGGAGGACTTCAGATTCCCATGAAATAAGGAAGAAAACAGAACTCGCAGTAATGACTTCAGAAGTGTAGTGGGCTGGGGATATAGCCCGGTGGAATAGCACCTGCCTGGTTGTAAGTTTGAGTCTTAGTACCAAAGGAAAAAAAAAACACCCAACCAAACAAACAAACAATTTTGAAGCTGGGTATGGTGGCACACACCTGTAATCCCAGCACTGGGGGTGGGGTGGGGCTGAGGCAGGAGGATCATGGTGAGTTCCAGGCCAACCTGGGCTACAAAGTAAGTTCAAGGCCAACCTGGACTGCATAGAGAAACCTTGTCTCAAAAAGAAAAAAAGACAAAAAGAAAAAAAATGCAGTGACTAAAGTTGTGGGGGGGAGCCAAACAGAGTGAGGTACATGGAGTCATGGTTGAAGCTCTATTGTGAATGGGACATCTGGAAAAACGATGCTGGTTTAAGTTTTATGCTTGGATGGCTAATTTGTGCCTTTGAGGGTGTGAGAAGAGGGAGGACACCCATGTGTTGCAATTCCCAGAAGGCCTCTCAATCACACCCTTTACCACCTCCCAGCAGTGTCTGGGTGTCAGAAGGCACCTGGCAGCCTCTCATGTTTTTTTGTTTTTTTTTTTTTTTTTTTTTTTTTTGGTGCCGGGGATCGAACCCATGACCTCACGCTTGCCAGGCAGGCGCTTAAGCCACTGAGCTAAATCCCCGGCCCAGCCTCTCATGTTTACACACACAATTTGCTGTCTCCCCACAGAGGAAAGATTGCTTCCTGTGGTTTGGGTTTAATTCGATACCCAGTTCATTCAGGATTGCATTTTAGCATAAATTCCTCAGTTTTTCTGATGTGAAATTTCTGATGATGCAGATATAGTTGCCCTCTGTATCCATAGATTCTACCTCTTCAGATTTATCTAACCTCAGGTTGAAAATATTCAAAATGAAATTGTGTTGGTATCGAACACATACAGACCATCCCCGGCATTATTCCCTAAACTATTGCTCTTACATTGCATTAGGTATTATAATCTACAGATGACTTAAAGTACACAGGAGGATAGTCTGTATGCAAAAACTACACCATTCTATTAATGCGACTTAAACATCTGTGAATTTTGGCATCTGCAGGATAGGAGAGTAGCCCTGGAACCAGTCTCCAAGGGACACTGAGAGGTGACTGCATTTCATCTCTATATTCGTAGTTTACTGTATATATACATTCTGTGCAGGGGGAAGCCGGGTCCTCTTTGTTCTCTTGTACCTTGAATAATATGTGAAGCCCTGGCCAGGTTTTGAACAATCAAGAGCCCACTGATTAGAGATTGGTTTGGGAATATATCCGATTTCAAGTCTCTAGATTATCAGGGTTAGGCTTGGCGGGGGTGGGTGTGGTGAGGTCCCTGGTCTCAGTATTTTCTTGGATTAAAAACCCTGGTGACTGCTTCATTTGGAAGAGCCTCTGCTCCCTGCGCTAAAATGCATCCAGCTAAGCAAGGTGAAAAACAGCAGCTCTCCTGGAGGTACCCTCTCCTCCCAACTGTTTCTTCTCCACGATTCAGAAGGTCAGAAAAAGCCTTTACAACAATTTAAAAACTTTCCCCCAGAACACAGGGGATTAACATATAAACACTGTGGAGAGGGAGGTAGGTTTCCTGCTTTCCTCCAAATTGAAGCCAAGATTAATTACGGGATTCACCTGCTCCTAAAGCAGGCTGGGTAATGGGTCCCGGCTGTGCGCTCCCTGAAGCAGTGCTAGCCCCCGGTTCTCAGCAGACTCTTGCTTTGATGGACTCATTCCCTCTCAGCAGGCCCAAAAGGTAGCCACGGGATGCAAGTGCTTAGTTTACAATCATGTTAATTTTGCTTTTTGTTTGTCCTTAGCAGTTGGAGATTAATGAGCAAAAAGGGTGTTTACATTTTTAACCACCTTCCTCTAATCGCTTGGCCACATCATCACTGGCAGTTTCATTACTTTGATTTTCTGAGTCAATCAGGTGTACCGTTTCTTTGTCCAATATAGGTCAGAGTCCTACCAGGAATTACTGCTACTGCCCTGGGTTTCCAGGAAAGGCTTTTTTGTGAGAATAGTTTAGCACCTTATAGGAATTTCCTGTTTTGTTGTAGAATGGCATCCTTAACATTTTTTTAAAAAGCCAGACATTTCTGAAGCAGTTTACAAAGGGGGTTGCTATGCCCTATTTCATAGACATGGGATCAGATTAAGTGGTATCTGTTGGAATGCTAAAAGTTAATTCAGAATTTGGAGTATATTATTATTGTTATTATTTGTGGTCCTGGGGACTGAACCCAGAGCCTTTGGGTTAAGGTACATCCCCAACCCCTCATCCTTTATTTTTTATATTGAAACAGGGTCTTGATAAATTGTAAAATGGCTAGGCTGGCAATCTACCTGCCTCAGCCTCCCAGACTGCTGAGATTACAGGTATAAGCCATAAGTCAACTTTTAAGCAAATTACTGTTATTATTATTTTGTTTGTGTGTGACAGAGTCTTGCTATGTATTTCAGGCTGCCCTTGAACTCACTACTATACAGCCCAGGTTGGCCTTGAACTTGTAGTGATACTTCTGCCTCAGCCTCCGGAGTACTGGAATGACAGGTGTATGCCACCATACCTGGCAGCTTTAAAGTAAATTGTTTAGAAGCAAGGATTTACTGAACTCCTATACCGTTGTCAGAACCGAGGAAAGCAAATTCCATTTTGCTGCAAGTGTTTTTCAGTGTGTGCTTCCTGGTTGTACGGAGAGCAGCTAGGCCATGGTATTTCTCTCCCAGACTTTAAAAAATTTTTTTTGTTTTTTTAAAGAAGATAAAACAGAGGAAAACAAAACAGAATAAAACCAATCAGGATAAAGTATAAGTGATACAGGACTTTTAAAAAAAATTTTTTAAAATTTTATTTTAAAAGGGAGTAAAATTAAACACAACAAAACAGAACAGAATGGGACATAAGAAAGCATAAATTTCAAAGCAAGACAACCAGAGATCGTCACTATTTGTCATATTGTCTCTTGTTTTCTTCCAAATGGTTGTCCATATCTTTGCATACGGGGAGCTCATACTAAATAACATAGTCAATCTTTTCACAAGATGTGTAGTTCGCTGGCTCCCACTTGCTAGGCAGGGGGGAGGGGGAGGGAGGACACAGGATGGGGGACAGGATGACATGAGATGTCTGATTCTCAGCCCACATGCAGGCAGGATCACAGTTGCCCCCCAGAGACGGGAAGAGTTCCTTGTTCTCCCGGCACCCCAAGAGAACCATACGGTGCAGGTCCCGATGTGCCAGGGTCTCTCTCCTTCGGGCTGCCACAAGTCTGCCATACTCTCAGCTGCCCCCCAGAGAGAGGAGGAGTTCCTTGTTCTCCCAGCATCCTGAGTCAACCGCACAGTGCAGGTCCCAATGCGCCAGGGTCTCTCTCCTTCAGGCTGCCGAAAGAAAGTCTGCCACACTCTCAATTGCCCCCCCAGAGAGGGGAAGAGCTCCTTGTTCTCCTGGCACCCTGAGTCAACCGCATGGTGCAGGTCCCAAGGCACCAGGGTCTCTCCCCTGCAGGCCCCCTAAAGTCCACCATACTCACCTGCTATTTCTTTCTGATGAATTGACCATTCCATTTCCAAAGTTCTGAAATGGCTAACAGACCACAGAAAGAATTCTCTTTAGGCTCCTGTTTGAAACCAGCAGCTACAGCGATCTGCTGGCCTTGCTTCAGGGCCATGATGCAGGACTTCAAACCTTACAAAATCAGCAATAGTTACCATAATGCCTCTTGTCGTCTTCAAAATAGCTGTAGATATCTTCAGACACAGTAAAAATTGAACAGAATAGAGTAGAAACAATAAAAACAAAACAATGAATGCAATAAAGGACTTCAAAATGCTAATGCTGCTGTATACTTTCCTAAATTCAAAATGGCTACCATAATATGTGTTGCTATCTTTTAAATAGCTGCTCCTGCCACCAGATTTAACATAATCAAACAAGACAAAAGAGAATAAAACCCAACCCAAGAAAACAATGAAAATGATATGGTTTCCAGGTGGGGATCACCTCCTTGTCAGGCCTGGTCCCACCACCCTCCCCGCAGTCCGTGAATGGCGCTGGCTCACGGAGAGGGGCTGGGGTCTGGCTGTCCACTCTGGCAGTGGCCTGTGTGTGGAACTGGTTCCTAGGTGGGGACCACCTCCTTGTGAGGCCTGGTTTTCTACCCCCAACCCCGCAATCAGCAAATGTCTCTTAAGAGTTTTCATGTCAAAGAAATCTGAGGTCTTTTTCTTTCTTTCTTTGGGGAGGGTTTCTAAAATTTTATTAGCATTTAGTACACAGAGTAATTGGTTTCACTGTGACATTCTCATAGATGAATATAACATACTTGGATCACATCTTTCCCCCATTCCATTGTCCTCCTATCCACCTTCCCCTTTTTCCATCCCTTACCTCTTCTCCAATAGCCTCTCTCTTTCTCTCTGCCTCTCTCTCTCTTGAGCTGGAATTTCATTATATAGTTCAGGCTGTCCTTGAACTCACCATGTAGCTCAGAGTGATCTTTCCGCCTCAGCCTCCTGAGTGCTGGATTACAGGCATGCACCACCACATCCAGCTTTTCTATTTTTATGCCATATTTTATTCCTCTAGATTCCACACATAAGCACAAATATTACAATGCTTGTCTTTCTGAGTTGGACTTCTCATGTGTAACACACTGTAATGGAGATTTTATGTCCAAAATATAACTGAGTACACCTTGTTCCAGGCAGCAAGGGACAGTGATGGTTTTGCTTTAGTGTGAACTTTCTAAAATGCAAAATGCGTTAAGTGTGGCGGCACATGACGGTAATCCCAGCACTTGGGAGGCTGAGGCTGGAGGATCACTGCAGATCTGAGGCCAACCTGAGCTACAAAGTGAGTTCAAGGCCAGCCTGATCTACTTAGTGAGACCCTGTCTCAAAAAATAAATAAATAAATAAATAAATAAATAAATAAATAAAACAAAACAGGATCATAATGCTTTTTGTCTTATTATCTGCTATCGTTTGGATTGTGAATGCTCAGCCAATACAACATCCTTTAACATTTCCTGTATCTCTGGATGACACTCCAACAATTTGATAAACACCGCTGTTCACCCTGAGTTTTGTTTTAGCGGCTCTTTACAATGACTTGTTACCTTTCCATTGAGAACCAGGTCTCTGTTCCCAACCGTTGACCCTGATTAGACTTTTGTCAAACTGGGGAGAGGCTGTGTGATCTAGGTTAGGTCATAAAGGCAGTGCAGCGCTTCCTCCTCCGTGAGACATGGCCTAGGAACGCTGAGCTTCCGTGAAATCCAGCTACACCGACGCTGCTGTGCTAGAACTACCACACACACATGCACACGCACGCGCGCACGCACGCACGCAGGGACGCACGCACGCTTGCAGCGTCAGAAGGAGATATTTGAGGAGTCCCAGGTGGTCCAGTAACCAACCGTCTGAGTCTTGCTAGCTCAGCTATCAGGTCTGTAAATAATGAAGACTTTGAGATAGGCCATACCCAATAAGTCTGAGTGAAACCTCATGAGAGACCTGAGCAGAGCTGCCTAGCTGAGCAGTTCTAGACTTCTTGATACAGAGAAGCCCCTGGAATTTCCTAAGCCCTAGAAGTATCTTTTGTTAGTCACAATGACCCCTCTCAGATCACACCTGAATTTATGTTAATGAGGTGAGTTAGGTAGCCTTAGGATGGGGCCAGTTACTAGGAAGACCAAGTTATAAGAGGATTAGTGAGTGCCTTGGAATTTTCAGCCCTATTCACCAACATCAAAGAAGTTGAGGGGCATAAGATCAAGCCCAGTAAAAACTCTTGGACAAGATTTGCAGAATTAAGGGCTTGCTGACTCTGTGGAGTGCTGTGAGGGTAGTGGGCTTGTCACCTGTTAGCCCACTTCTAAACGTGGCTTGCCAACTAAATGTTACTGGGTTCTGGGTTGCTCGCCTCTCCAGAATCTTATCTAGAGTTATATTCCAGGTTCTTCTCCTCTTGAACCTTTGCTCAATTGGACAAAATGATCAAAAAGTGATGACAAAGTTTATTCAGGAAAGTGAAAGTAAAGAGGAGGAGAAACTGGCTCAGCAAAGAGATTTTGGGCCAAGGAAAGAGGAAAAAAAGGGTAAAAAACAAAAAAGAGTATACACTGCCTCTGGGAAATGCAGCATGGGCGTGGTGGATTGACAACTGGTGGTCAATTTGTAACACCCAACTGAATTTAGTCAGCTGGGTGTTGGGTATAGATGGTCCACCTGAGGACTGTTGCCAACATAAACAGAACTGGAGAGGGAAAAGTGATGTTGTTGGTTCTTCTGTTGCTGTTGGTTCTCCTGGAGGAGCTTGTGGAGCTTCTTTCCGATATGCACTTGGCTGTTTTCACTGTCAGGAGCTCGGGATCTTGTTGTCACTAAGGATGGCTGTGGTACTTTTGGGGGGAGCTCTGGTTCTTACTTTGAGCATTGCTTCCTGGCTCCAATGCAGATCTTTCAGCCCACTGCTATAGATCCTTCATCCTGCTAGCTAGACTTTCTAGCTTCTACTGCTGATCTTTGGGCCTTCCTAGTACAGATCCATGAAAAAGACTTGTATGAGGCCTTGTCATGGGCTCTAGGTCTTCAGCCGGACTCATGAGGGACACTGCCATGGAATCCAGGCCCTCAGCTGGATTCTTTGGATCTTTAGTGTGTGGGCAAATTTCCTGCATTTTTGTTGTGTTTGACTCTTTGGGTGACTATTATAAAATAGTTCTATAAGTTCTGTGTCCTGTATTAAATTGTTTTCCTTGCAAACCCTGACTGCAACAGTGGGCTATTGAGGAAAGTTACCATAGCAGGCTCTTCAGGGCATCAATACGTCTTTTATATTGTTCGAATCGCGAGGAAACTGGAAAGAACTTCTACAGATGGATCCTGAGAGGCAGTGCTGGATCTCATGCCTCAGGCTGACATCAAGTCCAGGCCATCATATCGGAAACCTGCTTGAGTTCTTTCTAGAAGTCCATAAGCAGGGTTTTGGGAACTGTTCTGCACATGTGTCTGGGATCTTGTAACTAACAGGACATACCTACTTCCTCAGTCAGTTTTGCTCTGCCCTAATCTCCTGTCTTAGGTTTAAAGAGGGCATGGAAGCTTAATTCTCTTAACACTTGTCCCATCCATCTCATCATTTGGTTGTACCTCTGTATAATTTTAATATTCTTAGCTGAGCATAATGGCTGTAATCCCATCATTCTAGGAGGCTGAGGCAGGAAGATCTCAAATTCCATGCTAACCCAGGCAATTCAGGGATATAGTGAGACCCTGACTCAAAATTTAAAAAAAAATGAAAGGGCTGGGTGAAGGTCTTGGGTTCACCTCCCAGTAACATGCACACATAAGAGAAAGAATATGAATTCCTCATAAATTGTGAGTTGTCCTACCAAATTAATGGAACCAAGAAAGAAGTTTCAGGAATCTGCTTGTAGCTTATGGCTTTCACACTAAACTACATCCCCTAGTCCTTTTTAACTTTTTTTATTTTGAGACAGGGTTTTGATAAGTCATTGAGTTACTCCTGCCTCTGCTTCCTAGGATCATGGGATTATACTTGTGTATTACCATGCCTCCTGGCTCATTAACCACTATTATGATTTTTTTATATCATGAATTAGTTTTTTCATAGATTACTTTTTTTGATCTGATTCTAGGTCACACAGTTGTTATCTTTTTATTATCAATCTGTATACTTAGGATTTATGCATTGCTCTGTGTGTAAGGTGTACTCCAATAAAAATTTTAAAAGTTAGATAGCCGTATCAGTTATGTGCCTCAGTTTAACAAGTGACTTGTGTAGTTTTTTCAGGCATAGTCTAAGCACTAGCTCTTCTTTGATTTCTGTTCCAACAGTATATTTCATGATTTTGTGATTACTATTGTTTTATGAGTCTGTCTATTTAAACTAAAGAGGTATTAAAATAGAAAGGGAGATAATATAAAATTTACTGAACTATGAAATTCTTTGTTTCTCTCTGAAGACAAATGATGAATATGTGAGTGATTTGTTCTTCCTGAATGCTAGTTTTCTAAAGAACAATTTGGTTTTTTTTTTTATTTTAAAGGGGGTAAAATTAAACAACAAAACAGAACAGAACGGGACATAAGAAAGCATAAATTTCAACTAGACAACCAGAGATCTTCACTATCTGTCATATTGTCTCTTGTTTTCTTCCAAATGGTTGTCCATATCTTTGCATACGGGGAGTTCATATTAAATAACATAGCCAATCTTTTCACAAGATGTGTAGTTCACTGGCTCCCACTTGCTAAGCCGGGTGGGGGTGGGGACGACACCGGACCGGGGAGAGGATGACATGAGATGCTTGATTCTCAGCCCGCACACCCGCAGGCTCACAGCCGCCCCCCCAGAGAGGGGAGGAGTTCCTTGTTCTCCCGGCACCCTGAGTCAACCGCACAGTGCAGGTCCAGAGGAGCCAGGGTCTCTCCCCTGCAGGCCCCCTAAAGTCCGCCACACTCACCTGCTATTTCTTTCTGATGAATTGACCAGTCCATTTCCAAAGTTCTGAAATGGCCAACAGACCACAGAAAGAATTCTCTTTAGGCTCCTGTTTGAAACCAGCAGCTATAGCAATCTGCTGGCCTTGCTTCAGGGCCACTAAAGAACAATTTGGGTGTGGTGATGCACACTTGTAACCCCAGCACTCTGGAGGCTGAGGCAGGAAGATCACCGTGAGTTCAAGGTCAGTTTAGGCAACATGATGAATTCAAGGCCAGTCTGCTACATAAGAAAACCCTGTGTCAAAAAAAAAAAAACAACACAAAACAAGACAATAACCTGAGAGACCTTCTTCAGAGGTAGGAAACGAGTAAACAGAGAGATCTAGTTTGGACCCAGTGTTTACTTCAACATTGTCTTTTTGTCAGCCCCATGTAGATTAAGAGATGGTCCCACTTCTGGTCTCCCACATTAAAGTTTATTGCTAACATCCCGATGCATAATCTCTTATTATTTCTAGTTATATTCTTTGTCATGAATTTATTAATTTCCAGCTGGAACTATGTATAGTTTTTCCAGTTTCTTAGAAAACTTGTAGGATGAATGGATAGAATAATTATTGAAACTGGATTTTTATGTAGGAATTGACTTCTTATTGTTTTTATTTCCTCTCTTACCTCCACATGATGTGCAACTTTCCTTTTAGGATAATGCTGAGCTGTTGTGATGACTAATGTTAAGAGATACTGCTTTTATCTGAGTTGGTTCCAATTTAATTTCCATTTTATAAATTTACCTCAAAATGAATTGATGACTCAAAAAACAATCATTTTTAGGAAACAATCAGTTTGAGCACAGTATTTGTACTCTTAGGCAAACATCAAATAGAATTTTGAGTTTGAAGAATTTAGAAACAGTTAATTGCACTCAAATCATGACTCTCTCCTGAGGAAAGTACTTTGCAGACTATAATTATTGGTAACATTTTGTTAATGGGAAAGCAAGCATGGAAGAAATTAAGTGCTCTGTATAAAATTAGACTCAGGAATAAGACTCAGGATTCTTGGTTTTTTTACCAAACCATCTGACTACAGGCAACTTTTAGAATTCAGTTAAGAATAAAAGAATTTATCAAGATAATCTAAATTAATGTTTTGGCTGTGTCTAGATGTCCCCCAAAGCCTCATGCCACCATAGGTGGGGCTTTTCAGAGGTGGCTCAGTCTGGGGTGTGTGCTTCTGGGATTAAAGATGTGATGCTGGGGTTGATTCTTGGTGTGGTGCTAGGATTAAGAATGCCTCACTCTGGGTATGAGTGTCACCCACCCTAATTTGAGATCTCAAAGACTTTCATTTTTTCCTCAGCATTTTATAGTTTTGTGTTTTATACAGTGGTATATTAGTACTTGTTAATTGGTTCCCAGGAAGCACAATGAGTACCTAACAGGAGAAGCACCAAACAAATTGCTTTGGATGCAAACAGTAGTAAGGCAAGTGGCAATAGACACCAATAACTTCTATCTTGGGACTTGAGTACCAAACAAGTACTGGAACAAAATTTTCATGTTAAAATGAAATGGGTTGACATGAGTAACAAATTTGATGAGTTTCAAAGCAGTTGAATAACAAAGATATGACTATATTTAAGACCATGATGCATTTTGTGTTAGGTTTTGTGAAGGTGTGAGATTTAGGTTGAAGTTTGTTTTTTCACTTGTAGCTGTCCAATTGCTCCAACACCATTTGTTGAAAAGGCTATCCTTCCACCACTGAACTTTTATACCTTTGTTAAAAATTGGTTTTTTAAAAAATCAGTTATTCTTATATGTATAGATCTATTTATGGATTCTCTATTCTGTTCATTGATCTATGTGTCTGTCGCTTCACCAATATTACATTCTCTTGATCACTGCAGCTAAATGTAATATTAATAATTAGTAATATTAACATTGTATTGGTTTATAGCAGGTCTTCCTAATTTATTTTTTAAAGATCATTTGAGCTATTCTAGGGTCTACACCTTTCTATGTACATTTTAGAATAAAATTGACTATGCCTTCAACAAAGTTCATATGGGAAGTATATGAAACTTATACATAAATTTGTGTAGAATTGACAGCTTTGTTATACTAAATTTTCTAGTTCATAAACATGGTTATGTTTTTCCATTTATTTACATCTTTAATATCTTTCACCAGTTTTTTGCAATTTTCAGCATACAGATTTTATCCATGTTTTGTATATTTATCCTTAACTGTTAAATTTTCTTTGGAGTAATTATATGTATAGTATTGTTTTTAATTTTTATATATAGTCAGCTTGCAGGAATGTAATTGATCTTTGCATGTCAATTTTATATTCTGTGACCTCACTGACTTTATTCTATGAGTTTTTGGTAGATTCCCTGGTATTTTTGTACATGGATAACTAATATGTGCAAATTGGGGCAGTTTTTGTTTTTGCTTTTTTTTTTTTTTTTTGCTTCCTGATTGTTATAGCTTGTGTTTAGATGTCCCCCCAAAACCTCATGTAGTTGTTGATGGGGTTTTTCAGAGGTGGCTGGATCTAGAGTGTATGAAACTGGTATTTATTCATGGTGCAATGCTAGAATTATGGGCACTAGGATTAAGGGTGTGAGTGCTACCTGCCCTCAGTAGCCTGGATAAAATGTAAGGAATAAAAAGAGTTGTGATTGCCCCTTGTTGCTTTGCAACCTTCTACCCACCATGACCTGTTTCTCCTCTATGATGCCACCCTGCCCTGGAGCCAGCCAATTATGGACTGAAACCTCTACAAACTGAGCTAAATAGACCTTTCCTACTTTAACTTTGGGTGTTGGATATTTTGTCTCAGCAACAATGAAAGTAACACACTGATCTATCTGGTTTTTCTTTAATTTCTTTTTCTTATGGCACTAATGAGAACTTTTAGTACTATGCTGAATGAAAGTGGTGAGAAGATAGCTGTTATGGATTAAAAACTGGTGGTCAACTCAACACCAGCTGAATTAAATCAGCATAGTGCTGACTGTAGATGGCCCACCTGAGGAAAGTTGCCAGCTTAAATAGAGACATGGAGAAGAAGAGCTAGGTGTTGTGGGTTCTCCTAAGTGTCGTTGTTTTGAGCCGTTGGTTCTCCTGGAAGAGCTCATCATGACTAGCTTCCCCAGTGTGAGTTTGGCCAATATCATCAGAGGAGCTCGGGCCCTTGTTGGTGAGAGTGGCTGTGGTTCACTTGGGGAGCTCTGGTCCTTACATAGAGCATTGCTTCCTGGCTCTGGAGGGAAGATGTGTGCCGTTTCATCTCTAGGAGAAGCTTGTCACACTGCCTTTCTAGCATGTACTCTACTGTTCTCATCATTGGAGGAGCTTGGGACCTCCATGTTGCTGAGGTACTTTTCAGGGCAGCCCTCATCCTTATTCTAAGTGTGACTTCTTGGCTCCAGTGTAGAACCTTCAACCTACCAGCACAGCTTCTTCACCCTGCTGGCATAGACTTTCTAGCTTCCACCACTGAACTTTGGGCCTTCCCAGTGCAGATCCGTAGAACAGACTGGCATGAGTTCTTGTTGGCTTTAGACTGCTGGTTGGACTTGTGGGAGGCACTGTCATGGGCTCTAGATCTTCATCTGGACTCATGCAGGACATAGCTGTGGGATGGATCCAGGACCTTGGCTGAATATTCTGGGTCTTTAGTGTTGTGGACAGATATCCTGCACTTTCTTGTATTTAACTCTGGATGGTCATCACAAAATAATATTATAAATTCTGTGTCCTGATTATAATTGTTCTCACAACCCCTGACTAGCATTAGAGGGAAGATATTCAGTCTTTCATCAAGTGTGACATTAAATGTAGGTTTCATTACAACTCTTTTATCAAGTTGGATAGGTTCTGTTATTCCTAGTTTATTATTTTATTTTTAGTATAAAAATGGCCTTTATTTTTATGTGCATCCAGTGACTGACACAACAGCCAGAGAAAACACGTGTGCCAAGCCCCAGCTGGAAATGCTCACGCCAAGGTCCACGACCACCTCTTCATGGTGGCTCCCCTGCAGTTTAGGCCGCCT
Source organism: Dolichotis patagonum (assembly GCA_004027295.1). Classification (NCBI taxonomy): domain Eukaryota; kingdom Metazoa; phylum Chordata; class Mammalia; order Rodentia; family Caviidae; genus Dolichotis; species Dolichotis patagonum. The sequence goes on from PVJX010038955.1 coordinate 14,577, forward strand.
TCTCTCTGGGTGGGCCTCTGCTAGTCTTTGCCTGATCCCTTGAGCCCTAGCCTGGCGGGGCGCTTTCTCTGGCTTTGCGCCACAAGTCCAGGTTTTTGGTCGGAGCTCCTCCTGTAGTTGCCTGGCTTGTTGCAAATCCCAGGCGAGCAGCCCGGGTCCTGCGTTCTCCCGCTCCTCCTGGGCCCCGCCTCGCCTCGCCCCCCCCCGCCCCCCCCCCCCCCCCCCCCCCCCCCCCCCCCCCCCCCCCCCCCCCCCCCCCCCCCCCCCCCCCCCCCCCCCCCCCCCCCCCCCCCCCCCCCCCCCCCCCCCCCGCCTCGCCTCGCCCCGCCCCACTTCACCTCTCCCTGCCCCGCCCCGCCCATCCCGCCTCTTCTCTACACCCCCGCAACAACACCCAGAGTGCAACCCGGATCTCCTGGGCCAGGAACACAGAGATTTTTTTTGGGTGGATGGGGGTCCCAGAGGCCGTCTTGAATTTGGGCATTTTTTGAGAAGGTTAACAAGTTAGGACAGTTAAAAGGTCTGACAGTTAAAAACCCTAGAGTTTTTATTTTAAAAAGATGTGATGGAAGATTTTGCTAAGTGTTTTTTCCCCACTAAATGTATCGTCATATACTTTTTTTCTTTAGCTCGTGGATATGGTGGATTACATGTCTACAACACACTACTGTCTTTGGTTATGGTATCAGGTTAATACAATGGAATATGTTGGGAAATAGTGTATATTCTCTTTTGTGGAAGAGATTGAGCCAAATTGATGCTAATTCTTTTGTAAGTGCTTGATTGAAATCTCTGGTGAAATCCTTAGGAATTGATGATTTATTTTTATTTATTTATTTATTTATTTATTCATTTTCCAGACAAGGTTTCCTTGTGTAACCCAGGCTGGCCTCAAACACATGGCAATCCTGCCTCAGCCTCCTATATACTGGGATTACAGGCATGTGCCACCATTCCTGGCTCCATTCTTTTCTTATTTTAAGTATCATTGATTTCTGTTCCTTTTTTCCCCCTGCTTCTATATGCTTAGGATTTATTTTTACTCTTTGCTTTTATTTTCTTTACTCTCTTTACTTTTTTGCTCTCTTTACTTTTACTCTCTTTACTTTTTTTTTTTAATTTAATTTTTTTTTTAATTTGAAAGAGAATAAAACAAAAGGGGGCAGTACAGAGCAGATCAGAACAGGACAACATAGGTAACACAGTACTTTACATTAAGTCAACTGGACATCAACAGTATCTAACACCGTATCTCTTACTCTGCTATAGTTGAGCATAGTTTCAAATACAATAATATCAAACATAACACAATAGTATTAAGCCATACATAGAGTGAAAGAATTCCAGGGCTTTCTGAACCGAATAACAGAAAATGATCAATGGGTACTATAATATCTCATTTTTGATAAAAAAGAAAAAAAATTGTTTGAACTATCACACATATTCAG
>PVJX010038956.1:0-16032 GCA_004027295.1 Dolichotis patagonum
TCTCAGTGCAAACCTTCAGGTTAAGACAAGCTTGGAGTGAAGTATTTCAAGCCCTAAAAGAAAACAACTTTCAACCCAGAATGATGTACCCAGCAAAACTGTCTTTCAAATTTAATGGAGAAAAAAGATACTTCCATGACAAAGAACAACTGAAGAAATTCATGTACACCAAACAAACCTTAGAAAGAGTGCTGAAGGGCAAACTAGATAGAGGTAAAAATGACCATAACCTCCAGGACAACAACAGAAAGAAATCACCAGGCTGGACAAGAAAATAAACAAGGGAGAAAACAAGGAAACTAACAATAGGAACACAACATGGCAAAGTCAAGCCAGTAAATATCAGTGATATTCATAATTGCAAATGGGCTCACTTTGCGTATCAAAAGAAACAGGTTGAAGGAAAGGATCAAGAAACAGGATCCCACAATATGCTGTACACAAGAAACACATCTGTCTCAAAAAGAAACTCATAAATTAAAAGTGAAAGGATGGAAAACAGTATCCCATGCAAAAGGAACCCAGAAAAAAGCAGGAGTAACTATTCTATTTGGAGACAATGTGAACTTCAAACCTAAAATGATTAAAAGAAGCAAAGAAGGTCACTACATACTGGTAAGCAGAAAAACTCAAGAGGAAGAGCTAACAGTTATAAATATATGTGCACCAAACACAGGAGAACACAACTATATAAGACATATACTAATCAACAGGAAAAACCAAATACACAAGAACACAATTATTGCAGGGAATTTTAACAGTCCATTGTCAAAAAGAGATAGATTAACTAGACAAAAAGACAGCAAAGAAATAACAGAACTGAATCATGCCTGTGAGCAATTGGAATTAGTAGATGTTTACAGAGTGTTCAACCCAATCACATCAGAATACATATTTTTCTCAGTTGTGCATGGGACATTCTTCAAAATAGACCATATATTACCCCATAAAACATTCCTAAATAAATGCAAAGTTGTGGAAACTATCCCATGCATGACATCTGAGCATAGTGCACTGAAATTGGAAATTAATGGCAAAAGAAATTGAAAAACCAGCCTAAATACACGGAAATTAAATAACAAACTTTTAAAAAACCAGTGGGCTACAGATGAAATTAAAGAAAAAATAAATCAATACCTACAATTCAATGAAAATGTATAAATAACATAATGTAATCTGTGGGATGCAATGAAAGCTATCTTAAGAGGGAAATATATAGCAATAAATTGTCATATCAAGAAAAGAGAATGAGCAAAAATCAACAACCTAATGCTTCATCTCAAGCTTCTAGAAAAAGAAGACCAAGTTACACCCAAAGCTCATAGAAGAGAGGGAATATTAAAGATTAGAGCAGAAAAAAATGAAATTGAAACTAAAAAAATACTAAGAATTAATGAATCAAAAACCTGTTTTTTGAGAGAATAAACAAAATTGACAAACCTCTAGCTAACCTTATAAAGAAAAAAAACAAAGTCATGCAATAAGGACTGAAAATTGGAAAATTACTACATGTCCCATGGAAATTTAAAAGATCATAAATACCTACTTTGAAAATATCTACTCACATAGAGAGGAAAACATAGAGAAAATGGACAGATTTCAAGAAACATATGAACTACCTAAGATCAACAAAAAAGATATAGCAAATTTGAATAACTCAATATCAGCTATTAAAATTGAAAACTTAATAAACTTATCAACAAAGAAAAGTCCAAGTCCTGATTGCTTCACAGCAGAATTCAAGAAAAAATTTGGAGAAGATTTGATGCCAATACTCCTTAAACTCTTCAATGAAATTGAAAAGAAATCAATCTGCCCTAAATCATTTCTGGAGGCGTGCATTACTCTGATACCAAAACCAGAGAAAGACCCAAACAAAGGGAGAACTATAGGCCAATCTCACTAACATTGATGCCAAAATTCTCAATAAAATACTGGCAAATAGAATGCAGCAAATCATCAAAAAGATTATACATCATGGCCAAGTGGTATTCATTCAAGGAATGCAGGGATGGTTTAACATGTGCAAATCGATAAATGTGATACACCACATCAACAGAGCCAAAAACAAAAACCACATGGTCATCTCAACAGATGCAGAAAAAGCTTTTGATAAAGTCCAATATATGTTCATGAAAAAAGCCATTAAGAAACTCAGAATACATGATGTCTACCTCAACGTTATAAAGGCCATCTGTGACAAAACAACAGCCAATATTATATTAAGTGGACAAAAACAAAGCTTTCACTTTAAAATCAGGAACAACACAAGGATATTTACTGTCACCTCTCCTTTTCAATATAGTTCTGGAAACACTAGGGCAATCAGAAAAGAGAGAGAAATAAAAGGAATAAAGATAGGAAAGGAAGAAGTTAAATTATCACTATTTTCAGATGACATGACACTCTATATAAAAGACTGAAAAGACTTCATTAAAAGACTACTAGAGGTAATTATCAAATTCAGCAGTGTGGCTGGCTACAATGTCAATGCTCAAAAATCAATACCATTCCTGTACACAAAATAGAATCTCACCAAGAGAGAAATTATGGAACTATAGCCCTTTACAATAACATCTACAACAAGAAATACTTAGGAATCAACATAACTAAGACTGTAAAAGAGCTATGTGCTGAAAATTATACTATGCTTAAAAAGAAGTTTGAAGAGGATATCAGAAAATGGAAGGATATTCCTTGCTCTTGTCTAGGAAGAACGAACATTGTGAAAATGGCCATACTCCCAAAACTGTTATACAGATTTAACGCAATCCCAATCAAGATCACAGATCTAGAGAAAACACTCCTAAAGTTCATTTGGAAACAGAAGAAACCTAGAATAGCAAAGGCAATTCTGGGCAATAAAGGCAAGGCAGGAGGCATCTCAATTCCTGACTTGAAACTATACTACCAAGCCACAGTGATAAAATCAGCATGGTACTGGCAAAGAAATAGAACCAAGGACCAATGAAACAGATTAGAAGATGCAAGTATAAATACAAATACACTCAGTCTCCTGATATTTGACAAATGGGATAAACATGTTCACTGGAAGAAAGATACCCTCTTTAAAAAATGGTGATGAAAAATTGGCTCTCCACATGCAGAAGACTGAAACTCAATCCATGCCTATCAACATGCACAAATCTAAAGTCTATGCGGATCAAAGACCTAAATATTAAAACAGAAACACTAAATCTACTGGAAGATAAGGTAGGTAGATGTCTTGGAGACATAGGGGTAGGCAGAGAATTCATTAACAAAACATAAACTGCACGGGAAACACTTCAGAGAATCAACAACTGGGATCTCATATTACTGAAAAGTTTCTGCACTTCAAAAGAAATCACCATCAGAGTGGAAAGAAATCCCATAGAATGGGAAAGAATTTTAGCCAGCAACCCCTCAGACAAAGGACTTATATCAAGAACATATAAAGAATTGAAAAACATCAAGCCCCCAAATTAAAAGACCCTCTCCAAAAATGGGTATCTTTGGTGAACACACAGTTCTCAGGTGAAGATATACAAATGGTAAATAAATACATGAAGAAATGTTCACCATCACTGGTCATTCAAGAAATGCAAATTAAAACAACACTGAGATATCATCTCAGTCTGGAAAGAATAGCTGCCATCGAGAAATCAACTGATAACAAATGTTGGTGAGGCTGTGGGGAAAAAGGAACACTGCTCCACTGTAGGTGGGAGTGTAGACTGGTACAACCGCTATGGAAATCAGTATGGAGAATTCTCAGAAAGCTAGGATTGGAAGCTCCATTAAACCCAACTATTCCCCTCCTGGGTATTTTCCAAGAAAAAGCTGAAAAGTTCATATCACAGCGATATATGTGCACCTATGTTTATAGCAGCCCAATTTGTGATAGCTAAATCTTGGAAATAACCAAGATGCCCATCAACTGCAGAATGGATGAAAAAGATGTGGTATTTTTATACAATGGAACATTACTCAACTGTGAAGGATGATCTTGAGGCCTTCATAGGGAAATGGAGACAAATTGAGACTATCCTCATTAGTGAAATAAGTAGGAATCAGATTTATAAATATTGCATTGTGTCTCTAGTGTAAAAATAATAATAACTGTAGGAGTAATAAATCCCAAAATGCATAATTGCTACTGTAAAAAATAGGAAAATAAAGTACTCTAAAGAATATAACTGCATGTATGTCTAAGTGTGTAAGATAAGATGACCATGTTACTGTTTTTGTTAGATTGTTGAGCGGAACTGTTCACAGTCTCACTGTTTGAATGTCTACTTTGTATGCTTTAATTTTGTAACTTAAACAACTATTTCCAAGCTGACAGTATGTAATTTATCAAGTAGTGATTTCTTAGTGTTTGTCTTTTCTTTTCATTATTTTTCCCTGTGGAATTCTTTATTGTTTCTACCCTTTTATGTGTTATGTTTTGTTGGGTTTTTTTCTTTAAATAATTTTTTTTTTAAATGGTAGACATTGCTCATGATTGTCTTTTTGTGAGGATTATAAGTAAATTGAGAAAATTTTTAAATTCTAAAACTTTATATTGTATGTATTGTGTAACCTTACCTCTACATTAGGAATTCTTGTTTTTCAAAAGAAATTTTGTTAAAAAAAAGTAGCATTTTGGAAAAGACATACAAAACATGATACCATTGCCTTGACTTCTCAAGACATAAATATTCTAATATTAAACACAGGACAAGTAAAATATTTGTCATTTTTCCTCTTAAGAAAATATTATATCATTTCTATTCTGTATTTGAATAAACTAATTACTTAAATCATTTGGCATAAAATAATTTTATATTTCCTTCAGCTTACAGTATTTTATTTACATCTTTTTTTTCTGAAGCTATAAGTAAGTGTAAAGGATACCTTTAGAACCAAGCTTCTATTTTTATAATTTAATGGCTTTATTTAATTTTCTTTATCTAACCTCGTGTATTTTAACATTTATCTTAAATAATCTGCCTTAAGATACCTTGCATTTCTCTCTCTCTCTCTCTCTCACCCCCTCTCACCCCTCCACATGCACACACACAATGTATATCTTTATTTAAATTATAAGGGTTAATAGAAGGTGATTCTTTATACAGTATAGAGAATAAATTGTATCATGTGATCATTATACTTTCTTTTTCTTCTTCATTTGCTCCAGTGTTTGACTCTGAATTATTCTTTATTTTAAAGCAATTGAGCTTAAATAAGTATAGAACCAGAGACTATAGCATTTCATCATTTAATTTAGGTTGTTTTAATGGCACATTAAACACATGCAGTTTAAAATAACCATTATATATGGTGAGTAAAAAAGTGAAATAGGAACTGTTTTGGCAAATACAATTCAACTTTTAATCATAGCTCTTTTTGCAAAGTTCACTCTTCCGTAAAACTGTACCAAGGTGACTGTCAATGAAAACCTCTATTAAGAACAATAAATTAATATTCAATTAATTTATCTCAGCTACTGATATTAAAATCACAAAGTGCAAACTTCTCATAGTTTTTAATTAAACTGATTATGATATTGTGTACTATAAAAGGACATGTTGTATGTGGTATGTAATTTTTCCACGTCACTTTACATTAAAGAAATTACATTTTATTTATTTTCACAATTTTATTTTCATCAGTTTGTCCACAATTTGGGGGGAGTGCCAGGAATTAAACTCAGGACCTTGCACTTGCCAGGCCAGCTCTTAGACTGCTGAGCTATATCCAGGCCCCAGTCCACATTTTTTAAAAAGTTATTTTCCAAAATAGCAAGCACGTCATTGTCTGTTAGTTTACAAAGATTGTAAAATGTTATTTTGCAAAGATGGTGAATGCAATCTTCCTCAATTAAGCCTTATTTCTTACAAAGAGACCAGTAACTACATGGTTAGTACCATGATATTTAACTGCATTGATCAGTTTCACATAGGATTAAAATTTATTGATTTTTTCTCAAAATAAAAGCTGACATAACTATAGACAGTTCACTGAATTTTAGAAACTGGAATGTATGCATTTCCATGTTTATAGCGGCACAATATATAATAGCTAAATTCTATAAATAGCCTTTATGACCATCAAACAAAGAATGCATAAAGAAAATGTATTATTTATACACAATGAATACTTCTATGCTATAAATATTAAATTTGAGTCTTTTTTAGGCAAATGCATGCATTTTCAGATAACAATGTTAACTAAAATAAATCAGACATATAAGCATAAATTTCACATGGTTTCTCTTATAAGATACACAAAATACAAATAAATAGCAAAATAAAAGAATGATAATAGGAAATAAGGAGATAAATCTTTTGCAAAAGGGGAGGGGTTCAAAAGGTGGAAGAAGAAGAAGGATGGCAGTGTAAGGGGATGGGAAAAATAATTTTTAAAAATGGAGGTAAAGCTTTTGCAAATAGGAAGGAAACTAGAAGATAGAAAGAGGAGGAAAGGAGGGAATGTTAAGGAATGAAGAAGGAATTAAATCTTTTATGTACATGTAACACCCCCCAAATAAATGAGATCATTATATACTGTGAACATATACTAATAAAAAGAAAAAATAAATAAAAAGAAGCAGATAGGACCTTAGTTCAAGATTTCTCAACCAGAGCCATTCAGGAATTATAGGGTTGAACAATTTTTGTTGTGAAGGACTGACTGGAGTATTATGGGTTGTTTAGAATGCATCATGAGCTTTACTTACTAATACATCAGTAGCACTCTCCAAAATTTGAACAATCCAAAATATGTCTAAAAATTATCAAATATCTCCTGTGGTAGGAAGTGTCAAAATAACCAAAGTTGAGGTCTACTGCCTTAACTAAAGGACATGTTCATTTATCAAAGGAGTAAACTGAAATACAGGTAGTTTATACTACTGAGCAGAGATTAATAACATAATTAAAAAAATTGTTTCAATAGATTTTAAAAATGAAATTATCCCTAGTTCCATATACATAATATAGTTTATAAATTTCATTTCATAATTATACATTGATGTCATTAAGGAATTTATATTTAGACTGTAAATTTGAAATCAACATGTAATATGTTAGCAAGTGATATTTAACCAGCTATGTCACAGCTTCAGATGCAAGTACTTTATTAAAAATTTGCTTTCAAGTAAAACTATCATGAAAGTTAAGGAGGCTGCATTACAAAAAGAGAAAAAAGTAAAGTAAGGATATAATTTCAAGTGAAGTCTCAAAGTTAGTTTAATCACACTGAGCTCAGGAAATATAGCTTTATGTAAAAGCTACAGATATATGCACATAGGTTATACATAGGCAAAGGTACAAATATGTGGTTTAAAAAGAATTTAAGGAAATAAAGAAAACTTTCAATGTTGGATTTCTGGGTTAGTACTTTAGTCATTTAATCTTTTCCCTGAGTTTAATATGCTTTACAGAATATGAATGTCCAAAAGTGTTTGCAGGGATAATGACAGAAGGTGCACCAATATATGTACAATTGGTCTTACGTATTTTCACATATCCTTTCCTGATACAGACAAATTCAATCTCCATAAGAGAAGATAACCTGATATCCAAATTCACATTTTCTATTTCACATTGAAGGTCTGGATGTCACCTGACAAACCAGGAGAACTTTATCATTTACCTGATACTGACCTCAATCGCCACTGTCATGGTTTATGTTGGTGGCCCCCAGGCCTCATGTATTTGCATTGTGCATTTGTGATTGGTTCATTGTCTAATGCTTGGATTGGGGGTGTGAGTGCTACACTGGCCTAGGGGTGGATCCAGGATGTGACATAATGGCAGGCAGAAGGTGTGTTTCTCTTGCTGGTTTCCGCCTTGCTGTTTGCAGCTGCCATGAACTGCGGCCCCGCCATGCCACCCTGCCTTGGAGCCAACTGAGTATGGACTGAAACCTCCAAAAACTGTAAGAAATAAACCTTTCCTTTCCCAACTTTGGGCATCAGGTATTTTGTCTCAGCGACTAGTGAAAAGTAACTAAGACAACCACCCACTTCCTATCTCTACCTCTAATTCAAATTGCAAGTAACCCTTCATCTTCATTTATCTTCAATTGCAGCTCAGTCAGAGGAAAAGTTTGTAAATAGCAGTAAATTTTCATATAACCCACACTTTCATATAGGCCCCAACTTCCTAGAACTCAAACTTGTCTTCTCACTATCCTCACACCCACAGCATATACCTTGGCATTTCTTCTTCTTTTATTTACTTAAGATTTCTATCAGAATATGTTCAATAAATATTCAATGACTTCACGAATGGATGAAAGTACCAAAAATTTGTAGCCTGTTCCTTGGAAAGGTCTTTTGATTACATAGAAGAATCCTAAAATGCTTTAACTGCTCACCTAACTAGAAGATATTCATTGAACTCTATTACTAAATATGTAACTGTGAATGACTCTTTCTTTGACCCTAACATCCTTGTCTTAAATGTGGAGAGGCTGGCAATAGAATAGTACATGCTTCTTCCTGCACTGAACCACACACACCTCCATCATCCCCTATCAATTTAACAAGAAAGCATACCACCTCCATCAGCTCACTTCCACTTATGTACACTTGGGCTAATTCTCTTGGAATTGACCAAATGTGGACATTCTCCCAGCTCCCAAGATTAGGCAGTGGAGGCCCTACAAAGATAACTAAATTGTGGTGGGAAGTCCTCATTAATGGCTTTAGCACACTTATAAAAGATGCCTGGGAGATATCCTTTGTACTCATGCAATATAGGGACAGAGCAAAAAGATGGCCATATATAAGCATAGATGTTTACCCTCCTCAGACACCAAATCTATTTGCATGCTAAACTCCTCAGCCTCTAGAACTAAGATAAATAAATTTCTATTACTTACAATCACTCAGTTTATATTTTGTCATATCATCCTGAGCAGAATAAGATACCCTCGCCTCAGACACATAGTTTAGCAAACAACCACAGCATTATTAGTCACTGATGTGCCAAAAATTGTATAGTCTGAGCTAAAAGCATTATGTGGATTGTTTTTTAAAGACATCCACATTCACTCTTTATCTGTGGTCCATGAATTGATTGTCTCCAAGACATCTTCCATTTAATTTCTCCTTCCTTGCAGTTGAGTGTCCCCTTCCATGACTCCTGTTACTTGAACTGTATCTACTATCTGTCATTATTCATTAACTCCACCCATTTATGTAGCCCCAATCTCATTGTGGGAATGGTACACTTTCCTCAGGACAAGAAATAGCTATCTTCTGGTGATACAATGATAACTTCCTGCCCAGAAAAATTAGCACAAACACTACATTTGTAAAGGTATGTCTCTTCCTCTCACAGAACCCATTAGTAACATCACTGGATGATGCAGGTAAGCCAGTTATATACTCCCTGATAATATGTAATAAGAACTCATTGAGAGGTTGGGGTGTTTGATACCCTTCTGGTACTTTCATCCAGTAGACCTTCCCATACAGATCATCTAATCAGTTCCCTCAGAGTGGTAAGTCAGAGAATATCCACCTCCATTCATGTACAGTGTCCTGTATGCCTGACCCAGCTCACCATTCTGCTGAATTGATACAGATTTTTGATGACTAACCTGCTGTGGGACCTCTGGACTTCATTTTGTACATGATCCCTCTTGTGAACTCCAGAAATTGCAGTCCTTTTCAACATTCATTTGCCCCTCAATAACCTAGAATGGCTTATCTGGTCCCATTCTCTGATATTGTTTGGAATCCTAGAAAACATCTGGAACTCCTCCCTCTTCTGAAACAAGGCATATCCTATCAGAATAAGTTCTTAATCTTCCTGATATACTTGAGGAAAACACAATTATGCAGTGCCTCAAACTGATTGCTTCTCCCAGGGAAACCAGATAGGTGACACTGCCAGAAAAGAAGTAAAGGGATCCTAATAATGATATGCCTCCAGAAGGTGAAAACATGGAACAAGTATCTAATGAGACTTAATTTTTCTGAGGTGTGTGGTCCCCAGTTTTCATTCTGGATAATTATTTTGACCCCTTATAGAGACTGAGATTGCTACCATTTCTGAATTGAAACAACCTTCAGATAATCAAATATAAATTCATAATGCACAAAATCTGACAAAGCCTACTTGGTCCTACAGCAGTGACAGATCTCTGTGGAGATCTTACTATTCTCTAGTGTGTGCTTCCACTCAGTCCCATTCAGTGTTTACCTAGCTTTTGGGGTCAGGGGATCCTTTCTACAGACTCAACCCTACACACTTCAAACCTGAGTCCTCACCATTCTTTAACACTCCTGGAAAAAGTCAAGATAAACCATTCCTGCCCACTCCATCTCCAGACATGACAATAGAGTTTGGAGAGGGCCTCTACATTTTAGAGAAGGGATTTCCTCAGTCCTCACTCAGCATCTCACCTGGATTCCTGCAAGGCTGTAAAACTTCTGTGGTGGATTAACTAATATTCAACTTGTAATACCCATCTGAACTGAGTCCACATGGGGCTGGGTGTGGAAGGCCCACCTGAGGATTGTTGCTAGCAGCATAAAAAGGAGAAGAGGAAGATGGTGTGCAGTGGATTTTCCTGGAGAAGCTTGTCAAGTTGACTTTTCTGATATGGACTCTGTTGTTACTATCATTGGAAGCACTCAGGTCCTTACTGTTGCTGAAGATGGATGTACTTTTAAGGGACCCTATGGTACTTACTGTGCGCATTGCTTCCTAGCTCCAACGAAGATGCCACAGCACAGTTCTTTCATCCTACTGGCACAGACTTTCTATATTCCTCCACTGGTCTTGGGCCTTTCTGGTGCAGATCCTTGATACAGACTTGCATGGGACATTGCCATGGCATCTAAGCTTCTAGTTGCCTTATGGATTACATTGCCAGGGGTTCTCAGACTTCATTTGGAATTGTGCAGGGAATTGCTGTGGGATCCAGGCCCTCAGCCAGATTTTTTAGTTCTCTAGTGCATGGACAGATTTCCTACACTATTGTGCATTTACTTGACTCTTTGTGTGAATATTCCAAAATAATCCTATAAATTGTGTATTTTTATTTGTTTTATTTTTTGGTCTTTTTGATAAAAGTTCTTGTCATGCAGTTCATGCTGGCATTCAACTCACTTTGTAATGCAGATTGGCCATGAACTCAGAGCAAACATCCCAAGTCAGCCTCCCAAGTACTGGAATTACAGGCATGCACCACCATGCCTGACTAAATTACATGTCCGGTATTAAATCTATTCCTCTGTAAACCCTGACTACAACAACTTTTCTTCTCACCTAAAACCAAAGTTCACAGAACAGGCTTCATAATCCTGTAAGGTGAAGTTGGAAGTCAGGGCACAGCTCCATTTTACAGCTATTCCTGATCCTCCCAGAGCTTACATCAGAGGCTGAATTTTTATCTGGGTGATCCGTCTGTTCTGGAGTAGGTGCTCCTAACAGTTCCCATTCAGAATCTTATGCTGAGAACTGGGAGAAACTTCAACTTCTCCCTCTGATGAACAGAGATATCCTCCCTTAGTATGTCCTGAGGTTTTCAGCACTTACATTCCCAAGGCAGAGTGACAGGAAGTCTAGACACTCTTTCTGAACACCTCCCAGGGATAGTGACAAGGTGAGGCTCAGTGTATCCCCTTTGAGTGTGGGATTAGTGCACCCTCAACCTTCACTCAGCATGTCACTTTGACCCTGTTTATGACTGGAGCTTTGTATTAGTAAGTTTTCCTATAAATAATACCCAACAAACACAATGTAAATGACTGAAGGTCTAATTTGGCTCAAGATTGTAGAGGCTTCAGTCTGTATTTGGCTTCCTCCAAGGCAGAACCACTATGGTGGAAGAGTGGCAGAGCAAATATTCTTAGCTCACCATGGCCAGGCAATGGAACAGAAGTAGAATCCCAGAGAGGAACAGGCCAGGGGCCATATGCATTTCTTAAGGTTATGATTCCATTTTCCACCCAGACACATGCACAAATGTCCTCTTCAATTCTCTTGGTAGTTTATTAAACCAACAAATTTAGCTTAATGCAATTAAGGTTAACCTTCACAAACTTCTTGTTTTGCTAACTGGAAGATACACCTTTCAAACCAAGACCATTACTTCTCTTAGACTCTTGAGGCAAAAATCAGGGAATGCAGTTTGTGACAACACCCTTACCTCATCTAGGGCTAAGTGCAATAATCTAAGGGGTCCTCCATTGTTGGAGAAGGAACTCCTCAATCTTCATTCATTATTATACCTTGATTCCTTACAGAGATTGGAATTCCTCCCTTTGCTCATCTGAAGTGACTCCTCAGATGTGTCCTTGTCTCCTGACATAACCAAGGTGGAAAATAGAGAGTAACTCATTCCAACATTCATTTCATGAGCTACTGGGGACAAATCGTCATCCATGAGATCTACTCTGCTGTGAAGTTTCCCTCTCAGTCCTCACTCAGAGTCTCATCTTGAAATCTGAAAGGCCTAAGAGTCCTCCTTCTACTAAGATGAAGCTTGCTTCCTCAAGTATGGAACTCACCATCCTCATATATGGGACTAGATTTTAAAAGTTCTTACTATAAAATGGTAAGAATATAAGGTACTAAACATGTTAATTTGATTTATTCAGCTGTTGTTATATGTACATGAATATCAAAACATTGGGTTATTGTCATGGTTTATGTCAGTGGTTCCAAGCCTCATTCCTTTGCATTATGCATTTGTGATTGGTTCATTATCTAACACTTGGATTGGGGGTGTGAGTGCTACCCTGGCCTAGGGGTGCAGCCAGGATATGATGTAATGGCAGGAAGATGGTGTGTGTGTGTGTCTCTCTCTCTTGTGGGTTTCCACCTTGCTGTTTGCAGCTACCATGAACTGCAGCCCCGCCATGCCACCCTGACTTGGAACCAACTGATTGTGGACTGAAACCTCCAAAAACTTTAAGAAATAAACCTTTCCTTTCTCAACTTTGGGCATCAGGTATTTTGTCTCAACAACGAGTAAAAAGTAACTAAGACAGTTATACATCAAAAATCTAAACAATTTTTATTTGTCAGTTAAAGAAAATAATTTAAAAGGAAAATCTGGGCAAACCACTCTCCATCAATCTCTATTTTCTCAGAGGCCACAACAGCATTCTTGGGTACCCTCCTCTCTTCTGGCAAGTATTCCTTTCAATCCTTAGTATCTTACCTTGACTTCTGGGAGGGTCTGGGATCTCTACTCACCTTAGGCAGCACTCCTAGCAGGCTCACCTGTCTGCATACCAAATGGAATAGGAGAGAAATTTATTTTCACAATTATTCCAAGGTATCCTGAGCCTGGAGCAGGTACGATGTTCTTGTCTGTCAGAACCCCACGGTTTTACTGTGGTGTTTGCTTCATGCTAGAGTGAATGTCTTACACTGAAATTCAAACATTCTTATGGTGACTTCTCACTACTGATTTGTGGTGTTATCCCATATACTAAGACCCTTGCCATCCTCAGTTTCCATCTACCATGGGTCAAGTCACTGAGTGCTTCATTTATATAAGTGCTGGGTCATACAGCACTGAATAAAAGAACAGGTTTTTGCTCAGTGATACTTCCTATATTCTGGAATAGGTAGTTTCCTCATTCTTCTTTCTGTGCACTCACCTTAACAGTTGCCTACTCATTTTGGGACACCTTTCTGCTGATGTCATTGCCACCTCTTCATTTAGGCCTCAGTCCACCAAGAATATGTGAGTTGAACTTTTGACAACAGCACGTATACTGTGCCCTACTGCTTCACACCTGAGTCTTCACTTCTCTCATAAGTAAGGAACAGGGCTCTGTGTAACTCCACATATCCTGGAATGTTTAGTCCTCTCACATCCCATTCAGTATTTTTATCTGGAAAAACAACAAAGCAAGGGATTTCTCCCTCTGCTGACCTGAGTTAGTATTCCCAACAGCAAGATCCTCATTACATTTAGACTCATGAGACTGAAATCAGTTGGTACTTCTGCCTGATGGTTATTCTGGAAAGTTCCATCATTAATAATACAAGTAGATATTGGAAGTACTAGATATTGGAAGTACAATTAGTAGATATTGGAAATCTGCATTTTTCAGGTCCCCTCAGTTTCCACTTTGTAGTTTATCTGAATTTTCTACAACTAAGACTCTTTCTTTTGCTAATCTGAGGCCACAACCTTAACCTCAAGACCTTAATGAGCACCTCATTCAGAGAGTATACTTTACCTTTCAACTTTTCCTTGAATAATTTGCTAAGTAATAGACTCTCCCTGCCAATCTCTGTATTTGATTTATTGCAAGTCTCAAAACAATTTAGTCTTCCTGATTTCTGATCACTCCATTAATACTTGAAATGATGAAGCAGGATAGAACCTTAGAAGTTGCTGTTTTATTATTTTAAAGAGAATAAAACAAAAGAGGGCAGTACAGAGCAGAGCAGAACAGGGCAACATAGGCAACAGAGTACTTTACATTAAGACAACTGGACAAAAACAATAGCTAACACCATATCACTTACTTTGCTATAGTTGAGCATAGTTTCAAATACAATAATATCAAACATAACATAATAGTATAAAAACATGCATAGAGTGAAAGAATTACAGGGCTTTCTGAACCGAATAACAGAAAATGATCAATGGGTACAATAATATCTCATTTTCGATAGAAAAATTTTGTTTAAACTATCACACACATTCAAATCCCAATAAGACACAATGTGATAGACAGAACCAATGGTAGTAGAACAAAAGAAGCATGGTGGGACTTCTAAGAAGGATGATATTAAATCAGCAATAGGTGGCATAATGTTTTGTTTTCTTCAAAACAGCTGTTCATATCATCGCGCATGATATAGTCAAACAAAACAGAATAAATCCATTCCAAATGATGACTGAAAACATTGAAAGGCTTCAAAGCTATGAGATGGGGACTCATGCTTACCATAAAGTCTTATATACTCTTATCAACTCTCATACTAGGGAGACTATATGGTATTTACCCTTGTGAGTTTGGTTTATTTTGCTTAAGAGAATGGTCTCTAGTCGTGTCCATTTATTGATAAATATCTCGATGTGATCATTCGTTATAGCTGAGTAGTGCTCCATTGTATAAAAATGCCACAACCTTTTTTATCCATTCCTCAGCTGATGGGCACTTAGGTTGTTTCCAGGATCTGGCTATTACAAATTGTGGTGCTATAAACATGGGTGCACATATATCATTGTTGTATGATGTTTTCAGTTCTTCTGGGAATATGCCTAGAAGCAGAATAGCTGGTTCAAATGGGACTTCCAAACCCAGCTTTTTGAGGAATCTCCAGACTGACATCCACAGTGGTTGCACCAGTCTACACTCCCACCAACAGTGTAGAAGAGTTCCTTTTTCCCCAAAGCCTCTCCAACACTTGTTGTTGGTAGTGTTTTCTATCTTGGCCATTCTTTCTGGAGTGAGATGGAATCTCAGTGTGGTTTTAATTTGCATTTCTCTCATGACTAATGATGATGAACATTTCTTTATATATTTATTTGCCATTCATATTTCTTTATCTGAGAACTGTGTATTCATTTCAGATGCCCATTTTTGGATTGGGTCTTTGAATTTTGAGGGTCTGATTTTTTTTTAATTCTTTATAAGTTCTAGACAGAAGTCCTTTGTTTGAGGAGCTGTCCATGAAGATTTTTTCCCAATTTGTGGGTTTTCTTTTCACTCTGCTGGAAACCTCTTTTGACATGCAGAAACCCTTTAATAAGATGTGGTCCCAGTTGTTGATTCTGGGAAGTATTTCCCATGTAGTTTGGTTCTTGTTCATGAATTCTCTTCCTACCCCTATATCCTAGAGTGTTTTACCTACTTTGTCTTCCAGCAGTTTTAGTGTTTCTGTTTTAATATTTAGATCTTTGATCCATTTAGATTTTAGTTTAGTGTATGGTGGTAGACATGGGTCTACTTTTAGTCTTCTGCATATGGACAGCCAATTTTTCCAGCACCATTTGTTAAAGAGACTGTCATTCTTCCAGCGAACATGTTTGGCCCCTTTATCAAAGATAAGGTGGTTGAGTGAGTTTGTTGTT
>PVJX010038957.1:0-16032 GCA_004027295.1 Dolichotis patagonum
TCTCTCTTCATCTCTCTCCCTCTGCCTTTCTCTCTCTCTGTCTCTCTCCATCTCTCTCCCTCTGCCTCTCTCTCTCTCTCTCTCTCTCTCCCCCCACCCCATGTCTGACAGGCTGGTTTGAAAGGAGTCTGTTTTTGTGACCCAGCTCTTGCCACAGGCTGTATTGAAATGAAAATTTAAAGAATTTTTTTTCATTAGACTTTAGTTCTAAGCTATGTTCTCTAACATACTTTATCAGGCGACCTATATTAGCAGGACAATTGGGTATCTGATTAGCCATTAGCAAAGCTAGTATCTTGTAACATTTAGCTGGTGATCCTTGTGTCCATTTTCTATTTCTGTGACAGGAAGGAAGGAGAAAAGGAGTCTTAGATCTGTACTCTCCAGAAATAACTTCCAAGGGTTTCTTATGCTGGCATGCTCTATATTTTCTCATTTCAATACTGTAAAGGGGGAAAATATATGAGGCTGATATTCTTCTAGATGACAATGTCCAGAAAGTGGGAGGCTAGTTAAGATGAAGCTTGAATAAGCAAAGTTAACTTGAAAATATAAATTGCACCAAAATGGAAAGGAAGACATTGGACCAAAAAGAACAATGCTGATTTGAGAGAAAAAACATTTTCCCCATTCATTTTATTGCATATGAGCCATTCATAAAAACTATATGGGAGGGGAATATAAAAAATTGGTCAGCTTTTTGTGACTGTGACAAACAATATCAAAGAAGAAACACTTTATTTTGGCTTATCGTTTCACAGGTTCCATTCCACGACTGTTTGGCCTTATCATTCTGGGTCCATGCATACATCATAGCATCAAGCATGTGGTGGAACAAACTGGCTTCATGGTATCCAGGAAGCAAAAAGAGAAGGTGCAGATGAGAAAGTAAAGGCTATGGACCTCGATACCTCTTCAAGGCCTCCACCCATGACCTAATGTCTTCCTACCAGCACCTCTGGCAACCTCTGCCCTGTTGACTAAATTGAACACAGGACCTTTAGGAGACATTTGAAGTCCAATCCATAACAGTTGTCAAAATATAGATGGGAAATGCTATTGTCTTCAAGAACAGCCACAATAACTGAAATCAAAATCACTAATACCTCTGATAGCCTGATAAACCCAGAACTCACCCAAGCAAATACTGGCATTACTATTGCTTTTAGAAAATCTGTTATTTCTGTAATATTAAGATGACACATTTATGTTATCATCTCATGGAAACAAGTCTAGATATGAAAGTATTTTCAAAGTTTATCAAAATATGTATAATTTTGTGTTTTAAGAACTAGTTGGTTATTCATGGAAAAATAATGTGGCATTTGGATTTCTACAGATAACTGAAATGGAAGATTGATATAAAATTATGCCATGCTTTTATAAATCACAAGTTTATTGTAGTATGAAAAAGTGTATTTAGGATAAATGTTACTAATCATTACATAAAGCAGAAGTTCAGTGAGTACAATTAGTCCGATACTTCTGTTACTTCAGTGGAGAATATCTATGGAGAGAATGGAGATGATATCTTATCCTTTTTATGTATTATAAGAAATGGTCTTAAAGCCAATCTTAGGTATGTGGTCAGAAGCATTTCATACCTCTAACAATCTTGTAGGAACATAATGTAATGGGGTAAAGGCTCGGTATGAATGGCTAAAAAGCAAATTTGGTGGGACACTGTTATCTTATAACTAGTATTATGATTTAACTGATGTCATGATGTAATTTTAGCAAGTAAGACTAGTTTAGACTGTCTTCCAAGGAGACTATTTCCTGGGGAATTATTCAGTTTGGGTCATGTGGCAGAGACAGTATGGTAGGCATACAGAAAGCCAACCCTAAAGTAAAGTACCCACCCTTGATTAGTGGCTTTTCAAAAATAGAAGATTCAGAAAACCATGAATCTAATGGATTAGACCTGAGTCATTATTTCAGAGGTGGTTATGAGTATAAGAAATTTGAAAGCCTTGCTTGGGATTTTTCCTAATGTAGCATGACTTTATCCCTGACAGGCAAGCTATCACCACTCTATACTCAACTATTTCCTATGAGACATAGAAAATTTGAGACCTGTATTCACTTAATATCCCAGGATGGTTGATCCCTAGTGACAGGACTTTTGAGCTCAGTTCAATAAATTGAGATTTCTAAGATTTTTTTTATAAGAATGCTCACTATCATACCTTTTATTGTATCAACTTTATCACACAGAAATTCCGGCTTCTAGTTGATGGCTAATTTGATCTAACATCTGAGTTGTAGGACAATATTTACATCATGGTGGTCATTGCCAGTATCTTCATCTATCTAAGGTCTATGGACAGTTTACTTTTCTCAGTATTTTCTGCAGTTAGGTGTGGTCATGTGACTAAAGACTAGTACTATATGTATGAAGGTAATGTTTGCAACTCCCAGGCTTGTCTTTTATAAATTTATGATTCAGCTATAAAGACATTTGTCAAAGGTAATGACATAACTTTCATTAAATAGATCTCTGAGCTATTTTGTGATTCAGATTTATAGCCATTACCTTTCAAATCTCACCTGATGTAATCTTATTTATACAAGTGGGAAATAAACTTATTTTTATTGGACCTATTATACTTGGGTAGGTCTATTTTTTGTAGCAGTTCACCTTTTCTAGTTCCCTATTAATCCAACCACTGAGAAGCAAACAGTACATCACTCACTGTTGGTAAAATAGTGAGCAGGCATCATCATATGTATATGTGTTACACTCACATATACATATCTCACCTGTAAATGCAACCAGTTATTTGTAAGATCTACATTTTAGGGACCAAGCAAATTCAGCTATAAAGAATGAAGATCATAAATATATTAAGCCCAATTCAAGAGGGGAAAGAAGTGAGGAGAAATGGTGAGAGAGGAGGACAAGAGAAATGGGATAAATGAAAGAGGTCAAAGACAGAGAGAACAGAGAAGACACAGAGAAGGGAATAAAGGAAGGGAATTAATTTAGGAGAGAAAAAGGAGGGAATTAAAAAGGGAGAAAAGAAGGATGGTAAATCAACTTTCAATGGTCTATTCAGGATGTGATTGTTTATTGTCTATTTCTTCATTGTCTTGAAGGACATCAAATATCAGCATGTATCTATGTGTCTGTGTGTTTGCAGATTCAAGTTAAAGAGTTTGGACATGAAAAGTAGAGCCCAATACTACTTGAATGTCATCTCATCTAATTTTTAAGATGATTTATAAATTTCCATTTCTCTCCTTTTAAACTTTCATCTTCTTATATAGGTTTCAAAATCCTTAGACTCCACTTGAGATCTACAAGCTTTGGTTTGCACCAACTATTTATTTAAGAAATAGTTAGTGAATATATTAACATCTATCTTGAGCCTAAAGTGATTCTACTAATATAAAACACATTTGCCATGTGCATCTGTTTCCAACTGGTGAAATTATCTAGTTGTAGAAATCTAGTTTTGAGGACTTAAAGACAGTAGCAATTATGACCCTACATTCACTCATGAGTCTTACGCACATTTTCAGGGATTAGGAGATTAACTTGATATGAAACATATCACATCATTTTACATGAATTTTTGCTGGTGGTCACATTTTAGCTTTAGAAAAAAATCCATATTCAAATCAGAGATACTTAGCTGGAATTATTTAAGAGATAAAAATCAAAGTTAACTTCACATACTAGATATGTAACAACCAAAGTGAGAAGCATTGTGCTTGGCTAGGATTTCTAATAGTTTTTAATTTATTGCCAAGTCTTTAAAATCAAGAGAGTTCCCATAAACGTCAGAATTTGGGCTTTACTAGAAAAATTAGATCTAATTACATTTGGCCTCTATGCTAGCATAATAACAATTGGCTTGAGCACAAAACTACTCTCTTAGATAGAGACTGACATTTTTTTATTACTAGAATCCACTCCCCGCCTGATTCAGTAATTTATTCATTCTTGGCCTTTGTATATCTATGCAACCCTCATTCTATAGAAAGAGAGTTTCAAGTGGCCAAGCCTTATTTATTTTGGAGGCTGCAATTTTCTAACAACAAAGACTCTAGGTGATTCATAGATTCTTACATGAATGTGTCCCTTAACTCATTTTATCATTCTTCTATCACAATCATGTAAAATCAGACATTAAAACTAAAAAAGGAGTGGGAATCAATTCTGAATATTCTGGGGGTCACAAAGACCTCTGCATGAATACTGATATGTGCCTTTCATTAAAAGGGGTCAAAACTCTGTGTACTTCAAGCTGAATGCCAATTTGTGTTTACTGAAATTTCTAGACAAGTCTCCCAAGTTTGTTCTATAAATTGTAATGGGACCTGAGCAGAAATCTTTGGGAGATGACAAAACAGTAAGAAGTAACATCCATAAATGTGCAGGCAGCTAGGAGAAGATGTTTGACTTAGCTTTGAGAAACAGGCTGTAGGAGCCATGAGGTAGGTGTCAGAAACTTTGTGAGAACACATGAGACCATTCACCACCTCCAGCTAGAAAATCTCTGAAACGCATCACTGGTGGAATAGATGCAAGAACTAGAGTCAAGTTTATATAAACTTACAGGACTGACAGCTAAGGAAATGCAGGATATAAAGAAATGAATGGTAATTTGCAATATGCTACAAGTATAATATTATTCTAATATTATTTAGGGGCCTCTCTGCACGACTACTCTTAAATAAAATGGAAGAGAATGAGTGCCAATACAAGTGTAGAATTACACTACAAGTTCTATTTGTATGTAGCTCTGCCATTCAGGCAAAAAGGTCATAATGACTTAGAGATCAGGTTGGCTCACTGGAGCACAGCAGGCGCCAAACAAAACAAAACAAAACACCCTAAAAGATTAACACAGAAGGAAGACAAGACAGGCAAGAAGATTGGTCTTTTTACATTCAACCACATTCCCTTCACTTAGTCTTGGTAGCAGCTATTCAAAATGTCTTTTTACCAAAATATTTAAATCATCAATTCATTCATGAGGGATAAATGAAGACATTTTTAATTTCTTGTGAAACTGAGAATGTGAATTATTACTTTTCATTTTTCAGGATATTCATCAACATTACTGCGAAGAAGGCCTCCATATTTCAACTGCAGTACCATCTGCACTGCACCCCCTAATCTCCACAGTCCTGAGATGCAGCCACTGGAAAGGGCCAGATAGCTTCCCTCACCTTGGGCTGTGTCAGGTTGGCTGGGCAGGTTTTGAACATATGTTTATTTCAAAAGCGAAAGTATTTTAGTGAGTCATTCTTGTTGAGTCTCTGTAAAGCATTTCAATGAGTTTCACAGAATCTACAATTCTCTTTTTACTCTCATTTAATTGAATTACCTATTCAATTAACTCACATGAGTACAATAAAAAGCAAAACTGGCGCACAAAATATTTAGGAGCAAACGTAATTTGCTCTTCATAAAACCATACTTTGTCTGGGTAAGAGCAGATGTAGACAGGCAGAGTGTTAGGACATTCATCAGTCTACCTGAAAAGGGAAGGAGGTTAGTCTGGTTAGTAACACAGTTGAAATAGGTTTGAGTGAGCTTTTTTTTATTTAACTCATCTTGTATACAAACATGATAAAAGGGTATGTAATATACTTCAGAAGTACTCTTGTGATACTCCGTGTTTAGTGCTAATACCCAGGGAAGCAACCCAATTAGTATTTGTTAAATGGATAAATGATATATACATATATTCTCATAAGAATCTAAAATCAAAATATTTTATTTTCCTTACTACTAAAATATTTATATTGTTACATAAACTTCTTTGCCAAATTCTGATTAGCCAGGATCGAGTGGATGAATTTTTATAATGCTGTTGTCACAAAGATGACTATAGTTTTGTGCAGTTTATTGTCAAATGTACCGTCTTTCATGTTGTTGTCCCTGGCTGATTTTTATATTAAAGTTCATCTTTTCAAAACATATGGGAGTAGAGGTAAAGAAAGACAGGATTGAATGCTCCATTTTACTGGTATCTATTTTCCATCCAGCTTATGGTTTCAGACATAAAAAAATCTATTGGGTGAATAAATAAATTTATTGTTCTGGGAGCTTCAGGCTAAAGTACAGTTTTTTGATGTGGCAGGAAAAAATACAAATCTCACAATTTTACATTAGCAACAATAGTCCAAAGACCTTAGAAAAGGAACATATTTCTATTTAGATATAAAGATAATAAAAGGGAGCCTGGATGTGGGAAAAGTCAACACAGTTCTATGAAAGTAAAGAATTTTAATATGGTTTCTGTGGTCCTGAATTAGGAAAATAACTTTTGGTGATTTTATGAGAATATGATGTGGATGACACAAGGAGAAGATTGGAGAAGTCATAGAACTCTTATCACAATGCACTTTGGCTGGATCCTGTATCAACACATCTTCTCTCTTGATACCCAATCTAAATCAGCTCTAGCAATCGATCTAGTATTAGGTTCCAGAATGTTTGACTCTGTCTGGCACAAGGATTGTGTCAAGTTCCTATAGCTCGTGTCTCTCACATCCCACCAGACACTCTGCTCAGATGTGGGGGACTTGACAATGTGGTCAAGGTGCTGATTTACACTGGGATCCTTCTCCCCAGGAATCCACTTAATGCGCACTCATAACTAATGAATCGCCTACATCTTTGTTGTAGTCAGGGGTTGTACAGAGAAAAATTAGAATCAGGACATAATATTATTTTTATGATGGTCACCCAGAGTTAACGTAAGTTAATGCAGGAAATCTATTCACAATACCAAAGACATAGAATATTCAGTCAAGGGCTCAGATCCCATAGCATTGTCACACATGAGCCCAGATACAGACCCAGAGCTCATGACAATGCCTCCTATGAGTCCAACTGGAGGTGTAGGGCCTACAAGAAGGACTCACGCCAGTCTCTTTTACGGATCCATGGTGGGAAGGCCCAAAGGTCAGCGGTGGAAACTAGGAAGTCTATGACAGCAGGGTGAAGGAGCTGTGCTGGTAGGTTGAGGGTTCTATGCTGGAGCCGAGAAGTCACACTCACAACAAACACCAGGGCTGTCCTGAAAAGCACCACATTTCTCCTCAGCGACACGGAGGCCCTGAGCGCCTCCGATGACAAGCATAGTCAAGTACATGCCAGGAAGCCAGTGTGACATCCTGGAAACCAAGCAGCACACATCTTCCGCTCTGGAGCCAGGAAGCAATGCTTGATGTGAGGACCAGAGCTTCTCCAGGAGAACCTAACGTCTCAAACAGCAACACATAGGAGAACCCACAACATCTCAACGTCTCAACGCCATAATGCCTTAATGTTCTAAATGCTCTCTCCATCTCCACATCTCCATTTATGCTTGCAACCTCCCTCAGGTGAAACATCTCTGCTCAGCGCCACGCTGATGTAATCCAGCTGGCGTTAAGTTGACCACCAGTTCTCAATCCATAACAATCTTCATCAGCATTATCTGGAGGAGCAAAATAGATGCCACAGTAAACTCTTTAGGATCCAGACAAGTAATTAAGATCTTTGTTATCATAACTACAATTTCTGTATTCTAAACATCAAAAATAGCTGGAAGGCAACTTTAAACCAATAGAACATTGCGAAATGAAATAAATTGATCAGTTAGAAGGAAGAAAGGAAGGAATAATATTGTTTTGTGTCAGTAACACTGAATGAAAAGGTAGCCCATGTGCAACATGAGACTTTGGGAAATTATTTTTTAGTTTGAATCATAGTAAATTTCTACACAACTGAGGAAGTCTGTTTTCACAAATTTGTTGGCTACATATCTGTAGAATATATGTTTTCACATACAGTGAAGGCTGTAAAGTGATTATTAAATTGTCTCATTAATTTCAGATTCTTTATACACGTACACTTCATGATTCTAATCATAATAGAAACACTGTGCTCCATGCCATCTGTGTACATTTTCTTTCACGCCTCTGAACTGCTCCCTCTCTCAACTTAGGAGTTATTGTCCTCATGCTCAGGCTCAGAGATTGAGTAATTTACCCAAGTCACAATACTGAACAGCAAAACTCATGCTGAAATTCAGTTTTGTTTTAACATGAGAGCAAAGGATATTTTTATTTCTTTGAGCTCTGCTGTTTCAGCACATATACTTTGTAAGAATTCATCACAGCATTTGTGTCATTGTCTGAAACATGTCATGCATACGTGAAAGAAGCACATGTGCCACAAAGGTGGGGGGACATGTCACCAGTCACAGGTGATTTCACATTACATTCAGCTCCACTGTGGAACAGAAAGCTTGCAATTCATACTTGTTAGTATTACTGTATGATGGCTTCTATCATAGTGCTCTGTTGAGAAGACAGATTAAAAAAAAAGTGCGGGAGAAGGCTCTTTTGGCATATGTAAAATAAAGTGGCTTGGAATTGAATTGTCATCATAACACTAAAGAGGATTGATATGCTAGAAAATATCAAACTGGGTGGTTAGACATAAATCCTTTCCCTTCTTTTAGTAATCTGATAAACTGGAAATCCTCACTCACTATATTCTCTGGCTTTTAAAACAGGAAGAATGAAGGAAAATAAACAATCTTTATAAATAAATTAAAATTCTAACTAAAAAGCTAATTATAAGTGTATTTGTTTTGTTGGAAGTAAGGCACATCTATTATCATAAAGATAATTAACTCAGTCTGACAGATCTAATAAAAGGACAAGTTTAGCACTGGCTTAGCCGGAAGCCAAAGGCAAGCAATTTTTATAATTACTAGTTATTGTAACTGGGCTCGGAGAAAATGGTCTGTGATATTTAAACAGTAATGTTACTTTGCATTTAGACATGTCCTCTTTTCCCATGAAAGAATAAGTATAAAATTGGATTAAGTACCAGAAACCTTAAAAACTAAAATATATTTAAATATCTAAAAGCATCCAGAATGAAAGTCTCATCATATATAAACTGAAGGAATTATTTAAACAGATAGCAGATAGCCTTATGACATAAGTATCTTATTATATTCATGAAAAAATTAAGTAATTAACCCAACTTTCCAATGCTTCACAGGAAGATATGGAATCTACTGTGATGAGTAAAACTATTACATTGTGAACTTCGTGCATTCGCCTGTCTAGATTCATGCATGGCTGTCCCTGTCATTGCTATCTCTTGGAATGAAGGGATTAAAAATAAGTGAAATGAAGAGCACTGCAAATGAGCAAGAAGGGATACTGACTTTGAAGCCAGTTGCTTGCATGGGTAGAAAGATAAGGAAATCAAAAGAAAGATAGCTTGCAAAAATGATGAAGGCATTCTATTGTCACCTGAAAGCTGCACCTTAAGTAAAACTTGTCTCAAAATTTCACAGCAGAACCATTCCTGGAGCAAAACAAATCAACCTTTTTAAGAGTGGAAGTTACTTTTTAACTGCTCCTATAATAAAGGTTGTAGAAATAAGTAATCACCAGTGTCAGAAAATAGGTTGAATGCACCAAGAAAAGCACTTTAAGGCAAAACACCTGTTAGTCAAGTATATATTTTCTTATGTTCTACTAATAGGGTGCTAGAATAGCCCATTACATTTGGTAAATATGTTGTATAATTTCTCCATATAGTGCAACACCCACACTCCTGTTACCAAGGTAAATATTAAACCTATCAGCATAATTAATCATATTACAATACCTGGAGAAAATTGTTGACAAAGTACCCAGGAAATGGTGTTGTTCCCTGCACTCTGCAGCTTGTAGCTTCTAGTTTACTTCTTCTTATTTCCTTGGCTTTCTTTCTTGATAAAGTAATTTTTCTCGTTTTCTGAGATATTATAATTGGAAAGCAAGTTTGACATACACTCTTGTTTTCAGTTTTGCAGGAAACAATTTTCTTTGTCAAAGAGGGAGAAAGCAGAGATACAGTCCTGTGAAGTAGGGTGCCTTCATTCTCACTCTGGCAAAGCAACATTCCTCTTCCGCATGTCCATTATGTCTCAGTCAGTTCCCACCTACCACCCTGAATTCTCTTTCTTTATGTATTCACCAGATGGCGTTCTTACCCCTGCCTTTATGAAATACTTTCAACCAACACTCTTTGCAACAGGCTTTGAAATGGAGGCTCAAGAAAAGGCTGAGAAGACAAAGAATAAAACAGAATTTCTCTTCAAGGATATCAGGTCTGCAATACAACATAGATTTACACAATTAAAATACAATACGGGAAGTGCCTCTAAGGGTCAGTGTGGGAAGTGAAAGGGGTGGCATCTAATGCAAGCTTACAAACAGAGTTGGTTAAGAATGAGCCCTAAGGAAGAGAAGGAGCCAAGGTGCTTTTGGGGGGCACCAGTAGAGGGGACAGAAGGACACTAGCTAGATTAGACAGCACAGGCAGTGTCACTTAGGTAGGCCATGAGATCGTTGAGAGAACCCTTGCCAGCATGTGTTCACTCTTCCAGATTTAGTCCTGTCCAGCTGGGGCAGGTTCGTGTTAAGAATAAACAGATAATCTTGGATATTCTATGAATTGTATGACTGTCTACTTTTTTCTCTTGATTTAATTGCTAAAGATCAAGCCCCGTATTCATTGCTTCAGTATCAAATATAAAATACTATCAATAAGCACAGTGAATGTTTAATTTTTGACAAAAAATGCAATAAAGCACATTGCCACTAATTCCCCTCAAAATATGTGCCCACATTTCAAGCACACTTGTCCCATTGTTCTTGCCATGTTCCAAAGCAGTTCGAGAAGTCCTGATCCCTAGTATCTCTAGCTGTGCTTTCATGGCTGCCTTCTTGTCATGAACTGATTCAAACTCTTTTCCTTCCATCGGCATTTTGACTTTGGGAAAGCCCCAGACATTATATGGTGCCAGATAGGTGAATAGGGTGGCTCAGGACACACTGTAATGTTTTTATCTGACAAAAATTGCCCTGAAAGTGTACTCATTAAAGTATGATGAATGTGAATAATTGAATTAAAATTTTTATTCCATTAAAAGATATTTCACTATTGATTTTCCCTTCAATGTGCTCTCCATTGCTTTGAATACAGTTATCACATCATTCTTGGCAATGTGTCCTTACTATAATAAAGTTTTTGTAAAATTTAAACTTCCACTGTAGTTTTTGATTCACCCTTATAAGAATCTACAAAATAGGCACAAAAAAGCTATGGGATGCTTATAACTGGGATGTCAAGATGGCAGATGCTTAAGATACTGAAATGTTACATGGCACAGATAAGTAGCTCATAAGTCAACTAATTCCTTCTCCTCCTTCTTCTTCCCACTTTTCCTCTCCTCCTCCTCTGCCTCTTCTTCCTTCTCCTCTGCCTCCTCCTCATTCATCTTTTTTGTGCTGAGAAATGAACTAGATCATCTCACACATTAAGGATACACTGTATCCCTAAACTACACGCTCAGGACCACCTATTTGTAATGGCCTCCTGTCTGAAGCATCATTTGAAGGTAGTAGGTTCAAATCTATGGATTTTCAAATTTCACCTCACCAGAGAGCTGAGAGGTGAGTAAATCAGACCAACACTATATATTTTTCTAGGTGACATTCCAGGTCATGGCTGCAAATGTTCCAGTGGCAATAGAGCTTGAAGGATGGGGGAAAAAATCCCTATTGAATAGGTGTCTCCAACCTTTCTCCAAATAAGGGTAGCAGAGCACATGACGCATTTCTTCTGATTGCCAGGGGTCACTGTGTAAAGTCAAGGTCCTTCTGCCCGGAATTGAAACCAAATTGACTATAATTTATATAGTCCCATATAAGAGTATATCATTTTGTGTGGTAGGGGTAAGTTGCTCCGAGACGATGGGTAGAAAAACTCTGCACTAAGAGTCTTCATGTTCATCTTGAAGGTACAGAAAAATAGAGAACAAACAGCAAAGTTGATACAGAGTAGGGAAGATATTGTGGTAAGTAGAACCCCTTGAAGAAGATGTGTAGCTGGGAGGTTTGATTTTGTAAAACAAGATGTTATACTTGGTGCAGTGAATTGTCAAGTTGTTTCATGATAAAATGTGGCAGTTGAAAGGAGCTCTGTTTCATTTCCTGAGAGTGGAAAGATCATCCCAAAAGGAAGAGAGAAGGCACAGATAGGAAGACAGAAAAGGTAAGTTGTACACAGGTCCTGAGTTTGAAAGACTATGCTTATCCATTTACTTTTCCACAGGATATAGAAATTTGATGGTTGAATAAGACCTTAAACAGGAATTAAATATCATAAGTCTCATATTCATAAAATTTTCTTTAAATGCTCATATGTACCAGTTAGAAGCACTTTGATTGGGAATCAACCTCACTGAAACTTTTGTAAAGCCACTTCATTATCATTTTCACTGCAGTATCATTGTTGGGAGCCAGGAAAGAAGTTCAGTTACTTCAACTCTGATTCATTAGTAGACACAGTCATAAGAGCTAGGGCAGCACTGCCTCCTTTAAGTATTATATGAATGAAGGCTCTGAGATTTTATTATTACCCATAATTTTCTGCACAACAGATCTGTTACAAAGCTGTTCAGAAATACTATGCAATACTTCCTCAGCTTTTAATGCAGGTCAACTTGTGGGTCTTAAAAGATTGACTGTGGCCCTTTAAAACATTCTCTGGGTTTTAGTGTGTAATTAATCACAGCAACAGAAGCAAAATGTATTGTATCCTTGCTGAGAATAGCATGTTTTCTTTGTTTATGAACGGATCCTTTTAACATTCCTCATGGGAATGTATTTTTCCCTTCTAATACAAACTGACTTTACACTACAGATGTGCTAATCTATCGGTAGGAAGCTCCAGGGCTCATTGATTTGTGAGTTACATAGGTATTTATCTACTCTAGATTGCAAAACTGAAAGAAGAGACAATTAATTAAGTTATTTTACACTTATTTTTCAAAATCGTAATATAAGCAATGAGAGGAAACCTCCCAAGGCTTCAGTATTTGGATTTGGTTTAATAAGCATCTAAACTCTCACAAGTTTGATTTGCAAAAACAGAGAATCTATTGCACTATGTATTAGAGAATGTGCACACCATCCTTGTCACATGAGGCTCATCACGGTCAGCTTCCAGTTTAAAGCACAAGTATATTGGTACAAATCTTTCTGTGTGTCTTTGGGTGTGCAATCTCCTATACTTGATGGCGAGGGATTTTAGAAAGAGACTGTGCTATGAACCATTCTGTGTAATACCCAGCACTTAGTTCAGCACTTGCTCTTATACACAGTCATCCATAACTACCCCTGCAATAAAACATAATTCATTATCCACTTGTTACCAAGCACTAACTTAGCATCCACTGAGCATCAGATCCAGTCTCCAAGAGCTCAGCATAAGGTAAAACCCATACTTCTTACTTAGATATAAATAAATAACACTTCCCATGTCAGTCTTCTAGTTTGTAAACCAATAAGCTTTTTGAAAAGAAACATTCCTACAAGTACATTCTCTGAACTACGTATGCCTCAAGTTCTTGTTGGAAGTATGTATGAAGAAAATATAAAGCAAAGGAAATCGTTAGAGTTATCCATGAAAATAATAAATACCACAAAATATTTGAGCAGCTACAAAATGAAACAAGAAAAGCTAAGGTTGTCAGTAGTGTATCCCTTAGAAACTTCAAAAAGAACTAACATAAAGAACTGTTTACAATGTATATTGTAGTAGTGTGTGAACCAATTCAGAAACACACAATGAAGTCTGGATTCCTCTGTGTTGTTAATGTGGCCTGTGTACTCTGGCCTTTCTCATTGGCTCCCCATCTTTTTTTCCCATTGCTTTCTACACTCTTGGCATTCTGAATGCCCTTTGGTTCTTTGGAAATGCCAAACTCTAGCTTCCTTCTTGGGTCTTCACATATGTTACTGTTTGGTGGTGAAATTTCCTCTACCACAACTGTACTGCCCAACTGTTTATTATCTTATCTTTAAGCCTCCAATTAAACTTCACCCTCTTTCCCTGTATCTTTCCTTATTTCTAGACCTAAAGGTCATGGATGGAGACCAGAAGAGCCTAAGCTTCTGATCTCTTAAAATTTAATTTCATACAAGTTTGAGTTAGCATCTCTCTTGTCTATTAGATCACGAGCTCTATGCAGGCAGGATTGAATGGTTAGCAAATGGCTCGGAACCTAATACTTAATGTTTGTTTAATACATATTTATTGAAATCATGAATTAAATGAAAGTACATATCTACTCTACAGTTTTAATAGAATCATCATGTAATAAAATATTGAATATTACCACCATATTAAACACATGTGGAAGTTTATTTTATTTAGAAAAACTTTGGAATTTCTTCATGCACTTTGGGTCATTGTTTTGAATGCACACTCTGCAATAATAAAAGAGAAAATCTCTCTTGATGAAATAAAAATGAAGCTTTTCTGTATTATATTTTATTCACTAATGTAAAATAATGTACAAAAATGTAGTGTTAATATCACTACTCTTTTCACATTATCACAGAGAATAAGAAGAAAAAAGAAGGAAAATACTGTCTGTCTTTTTGTTGGCAATTACCATCAATCATGTGACTACCTTTTGTCACTATTTTCAGATAACAGTTAATTGGTAATTTAAAATTTTGTTTGAGTGTCTCTCTTTTCCTTTAGATTCTCAGTGCCCCTATTTTCCTCACTTTAAAAATGTGAATCGTACAATGTATTTCAGAAGATCAAATCAATGAAGTTTTATTTGTGAATTTTCTAATTTTACTCATGATCTCAGATGTTTCACATAAATCAGATATAAATCTAAAACATCAAAGACTCACCACTTTTGTAACATATTTAAGAAGAATTTTCAGGAACACACTACACACATGTGCCAAAGTAGCTCCTCATTCCTCCAATTTAAAATGCTGATTTTTTAATTTTTTCTTATTATCTTATTGGTACATTTTAGATATACATAGTGATAACATTCATTGTAGGAAATTTATACCTGTACATATTTTGCAATCTTAAAGTTTATTTCTATGATAGAACTGTGATAGAACTAAACTGTAAAGCTTACTTTTATGATAGAAAGACCTGTGATATTTAACCACAAAATCACCCCAGGGTCATGGGAAGATGAAATGTATCAAAAAATATTTTAATTATTTGAATTCTTAGCAGACACGGCCATGAACCATGTCTTAGTTACTTTTTTTTTTATTTTAAAGAGAATAGAACAAAAGAGGGCAGAACAAAGGAAATCAGAACAGAACATAAGCAACACAACACTTTCAAATAAGACATCCAGACATTAATAGTAGCTATCAAACTATATCTTTCTCTGCTATAGTTGAGCATAGTTTCAAATACAATAATAACAAACATAACACAATAGTATAAAACCATTCAAGAGAATGAAAGAATTACAGGATATGAGCCAAATAACTATGATCAATGGCTACTATAATCTCTCATTTTCTTTCTTTCTTTTTTTTTTTTACTAAATTGGTAAGTAGTTTTTTTTTATTTAAAAGAGAATAAAACAAAGCGGGCAGTACAGAGCAGATCAGAAGAGGACAACATAGGCAACACAGTACTTTATATTAAGTCAACTGGACATCAACAGTATCTAACACCATATCTCTTACTCTGCTATAGTTGAGCATAGTTTCAATTACAATAATATCAAACATAACACAATAGTATAAAGCCTTGCATATAGTGAAAGAATTCCAGGGCTTTCTGAACCGAGTAACAGAAAATGATCAATGGGTATTATAATATCTCATTTTTGATAAAAAAGAAAAAAATTTGTTTGAAGTATCACACATATTCAAATTCCAATGAGACACAATGTGGTAGACAGAACCAACGGAAATAGAACAAAAAAAAAAAAAAAAGAAAAAAAGCATGGTAGGACTTCTAAGAAGGATAATATTAAATCAGCAATAGCTATCATAATGTTTTCTTCAAAACAGCTGTTCATATCATCACGTATGATATAGTCAAACAAAACAGGATAACACCATTCCAACTGATGATTGAAAACTTTGAAAGACTTCGAAGCTATGAGATGGGGCCTCATGCTTACCATAAAGTCTTATATACTCTTATCAAATCTCATATTAGGGAGA